>WURS02457289.1:0-13805 GCA_011762765.2 Rhinocypha anisoptera | reverse complement strand
ATAATATATATATATATAATATCATGTATAGTATATATATATATCTCCTTGTTGATAACGGTGGTGGTGGCCATCGAAATATCCACAGTAGGTCTAATCTTTTTTTCTGTTCCTGTTTCGTTATCTGTGTATTGTATATATATAGATATACATATATACACATGTATATGTATGTATAATAATTTACAAATATATACAGCACACACTAGTAGACCCGTATATCTAGCAAAATATAAAAATATTACAAATTTATAAAATATATATCCATATATAAAATATGTAAAAACATTATATTCCGGGCCGCTATATCCACCTTTATCAGCCGTTGCGATGTGATTGAGTAAATAAATTCAAATCTCCTATTTTCATCGGTTGGTATCTGTGTGTGTATTATTTCTAAGAAAGAATGTTCTTTTGAAGCAGTCGGAATGCCTGTTTGTAAGTGTACTCCTCCCCATAATCCAGTGTATTGAAATGAAGCTTGCAATGTCAGGATAAGCTTTTTTTACGACTGCGTATGGTGAGCACGAGTCCCTTGAGGAGATTTTGCAGCAAAAATTGGTTAGTGAGTGCAGGAGTGGGTTATGTAAGAGTTTGAATTCGACGCGCCATTTGTGGTTAGGTGTGAAAGAGTTTTGGCACACCAGTTCTGCCACATTGACAGAATGGATGAGGGTCGAAGCTCTTGGCAGATTTGTGTGTGTCATTCTTTGTATTCTAAAGAATGGGGTAGAATAAGACAATGTTCCGATGGCTCCGCACGGCTCTAGGTGTTGGCTTAAGGTGACAACAGTTCGCCGGCATTCCAGCTGGCGTCTTCTAGCCGACACCTTCGACCTTAAGACACCAGCCGGAATACCGGCGAAACTCCTGTCACCAAAATCCAACAAACGCGGTGGAAACCCGAGAGCCACGCAGAGCCATCCGAATCGCAAGTGACCCTCGAGACAGGAAATGTGAATCTTAGAGAACGGAAAAGCTTGAATAAAAGGATCTATCCTATTGTCAAATTCAGGGTCGTGTGTGTAGAGATATGGAATCCTACCCGGTAATATCCGGTACAAAAATAGTAAAAATTATGACACCTATCTTTCTCACAGAAATAATTTTTTCGAAAGCATTTTGAATCCCTAATCATTAATTATATTATCTTAGTCATTAATTGAACCAATTGACTCAAAAGCATTTATATTAAAATAGAATTGCAAGAATAATAATGGATTCCACTTCCTTTCTCCATACCCACGGCTATATTTTCCATCCTTATCAAGTCGTATTCCGATAGGAAATGTTTCTGTCGACAATATCCTTCCTCTTGCTCCCATTTATCCTAGGAAAGTGGATAAGAAGTCATTGAACCCTAGGTATTAAATCATCACGTGACGCTACACCACGAAATGTACATCGGTAAATTCAGAGAGATTTTGAGTTCTTAGAATGTTTCTCTTGAATTATGATGAACTAAAAATCAATATAAAATCTCTGCCAAATGCTTCGGGAGTCTGGAGTATCGCCTTAATTGTAATATGATCTTGCTTTACTGGATCATACAATGTTTCTCGGGTTTCGTTTCAATCACGTCTTTCAATTCACGTCATTTCCGATCTGTTTAAAAATCTTCTTTGTGTTCTCGTGTTCAGGATGGAATGCGGAAAACGGATTACATGAAATGGTACGGATATGATATTTAGAAAACTATTCACTTTCTTGCGTGGCATGTCGAAAGAAATAAACTTGAATTGGGATGTTCTTTCGATTTCACATTTCAAAAATGAAGAGGTAGTGGGCGGAACGTCGTATTTCATCGAAATCAACAAAGTCCAGATGAGCTTGAGATATGAAATCCGCATACTTTTCCCAATTAATGTCTCTTTCATTCGGGTAACAGACTCGATATATCAATTCATTAATTTAAGGAATTCATGAATTGGTTTGTCCTTCGTAATTCAAGAAAGTAGGTGGTTGGCACTTCTAAATAAATACTGTTGATTTTTGTCTTTCACGAAGAAGTAATAGCACCTCCATTAGGAAGATAATAGTTCCATGGAATTCCCAAAAATTGAAAATAAACTCTACGGGGCTACCATCGCCCGTAGTTGCGAGCGGGAAGGGGGTGGAGGGAGAGAGTTTAGCGCAAGGAGGACATCGGAGGATAAGCCGCTCGTCCCTAACAGTGGAAGCACGGGAGGGATAAAGGAAGTGTCCGTCCCAAGGAAAAGAAGCGTCCTTTCTTCTTCGTCCTTCGAATCCCTTCCATCTGGAGTATCCCTTTCCCTCGACTGCGCTTGATGTCCTCCCGACCGTAGCAGTTTTTTTTTGTGAGACTAAAATGGGAGCACTAAGGGCGCGTCTGGACCAAGAGTTCTTCGACCGGAGATCTGGCGTCCCCTGGAGACACCCAAGCGGAGGCTGGACTTGAGGGCTTGAAGGGGGAGACCTGGAAAAGACATTATTTTTCTCTCCTCTTTCTCTAAGGAAAAATGTTGTAGACAACCAGTTATCTCATAAATGTACATATACTATACCCCTTTCCACATGTATACACCCACACAGAATCGAAGGAATCATTCCATTTCCAAAGGATACCCAAAAAAACCCCATGTATGGAATAAAAAAAATGAATGGTTAACCTTGATTAATGTTTTGTAAATAGTTACAAAAAAGACATATGTCTCTTTTCGATTTAAGCCTCGTTCTTTTCACTTCCAACATTTGGTCCTGTTTCCTTGAGCCTTACACATCTACAAAAAGCTTGCGAGCCGTCTCTAAGGCTTGTGAATGGTGATGAGTCAATATCACTCATGTTTTCACACCACGTACCGCGTGAGCATTTTCAAAACCACTCACCAAGAAAGAAATCATTTGAGTGCAAAAAATATTGATGCATGACATTTCATCTCCAAGAATTTCAATGTCCTATTCAATGAATTGATCGTCCTCTGTTCTACTCTCCCAACAGCGTTTCGTCTTATTACAATAACTCATGGAACTGTATTTTCACATATTGAAAAAAATAGCAGTTATTGTACGTACATGCCTATATTTGAAACGAATCCATATGTTGAATAGCGGCCATTTCTAAAAATTAATTTCTTATGAAGACGGTAAAATTATTATTGCTTTCATATTCCCTCTAGGAAGTTACTAAAAATTTCATTAGGAGTATCTTCTATCAGCATCACATTCGTCACGACTAACTCATATGTCAGTCGTGACGAATGAAGTGTACCTTCACCATCCTATCAAATGGAAACCATTTTAATTCCCTTCATAACATGAGTAGCTATTAACTGAAAATAATCTCACTGCATTTATTCATCGCGAACCTCTCACTGTGGCAGAACGTTTGTATAAATAAAGGTAGCGCTAAACGTATATTACAATTCTTTTCCTAAATTGTTTTCTACAGCTTGATTATCCGCGAAGTCAGCATATGTATTTAGTCATTGCCTTCTTTCATTTCCGCACCATTTTCTTTCATATCTACCCTAGCATATATTATTTCATATAATACACCACTAACATGCGGTGTCAGTTCAAACGATTTTTGTCGCAAATTATCTGAAAGAACATTCCCTCCCTCCAACCATATGCATGAGTCATTTGTCGTTATCAATCTCAATTACTGGCATTTCCATTTGCGACTCGATGGAAGTAGAAAACAAAATACTCAAAAAAGCAGGAGCGATATCCCTATTCACTGATGAATTTGTGGCTTTACCACAAGTATCTGGGTGTAACAAAACTGCTTATTTAGTGGAGATTACAGCCTACAAACTGAAGGGTTGGCGATTACCCTTAACTGGAAGTATTGGGTCACCCTCACTGTGTTCCGAGTGTGGACTTATATGCAGAGGCGATTAGACTTATTCGCCAAAGAGGTGAACCATTACTATGACCAGATCAAGTTTACTTGAGAAAAGGAAGTAAAAGACAAATTCAAATCTATTAAAATTACGCTTTCAATTGCCGAAAAAAACACGAATCATCAATATTCCGAAAATAAATTTACGCCGACCATTAAATTCCCCCATTCCCCGGCATAATGGCACACAAAATTATCCTTCTTTCATTCATCTGCATCCACGAATTTCCATGCGAGCCGACACCAGGTCTTGTGGCAAAGGGTAAGTTCACACCGGACATGCCTACTTACCAGGACACATGCATAACTCGTAAAATATTAATTTCATGGAAAAACATACAACGGTCCATTAACGATCCAATCATGCATGAATAGCAGTTGCTGGAAATTACATTGCGAACCCACATGAACACATAATTTCCACTAAAGCTACAATAACCTCCAAGTGAAAAAAATTTAGTTGTTGATTAATTTCCTGTTCGTTCTAGAAAATAGTCATTGAATATCTGTTAAAAAAAATACAATGCACCGGAATATGATGCATATTGTAAATATCCTTTTCACAATTATGCTGTTTCATACACCTGAGTATTCTGTTATTTTCCTTTGTGGAGCTTCTATTTCTCCTACACACTTTGCTTCCTCCATACTTCATTGGTCCCAGCCCCTTCTTCTCACGTTCTAATCATTCACCTCCCTACCTCTCTATTTACATTCTCCACCTTCTTAAATCCTGTAACTGTCTCTTGTCACCGCTTGCCACAGCGAGCTCCTCCAAGCGTACTAGGATCATAGAGGTAAATAATGTTATTGGCGATCTTTCGTTGCGCGAGCTTGTCTGGTGGTGTCACTAGTCCCGAAGAAAACATTTAAAGATGGTGACTTAGAATCCGATTTTTTCCTCGTTTTTAGGTCCCGACCAGATACTAACTTAATAAGTGGTCTCTCATACATTTTAAAGTGTCTCGGTGCTCCCCCTGCTCCCTTGGGTCATGCACTGACCCCTTACATGATTCAACGATTCGCAAAGGCCAAAGGGTAAGACAGAGTCCAAGTTGAAAATGCTACTTTATCTAGGTGGCTAGTTATAGTATCTTCCTAATCAAGTACCATGAATTTAATTGTTTCAGACTTCACTCCGTGCAAGTTTCTAATATCCAAAATAGACAAAAAATAATGGACCTTTCCACAGATTTTAATAAGGGTACTAAATGATATCACCGTATCTGACGTATCACTGTTAAACGCGTAGGAGATACCCTAATTAAAATCTGTGAAGTACGTTGTTCTTCGTCTGTTACGGGTACGACATATCAGTTAAAGATATCATGGAGTTCCTGGAAATTTTTATCGGAGTAACCATAAACAAAGAAGAACGTAATTAAAACCTGTACGAGAAGTCAAATATATAGGAGTTCAAACATAAACACGAATCAGCAAACAACTCGGCTAACCAGAACAACAATGAATCTTGTACGGATAATAGCAAAGTTGTTACCTCGATTAAGCCGTTAGGACTTGTAATAAGCAGCAGGATATTATCCATGGGTTGGAACGGCCTTTATCTCTTGAAACTTCCTTTATTTTTATTTAAAATTATGTTTTCACGAGACATTTTGGGGTAAAATGTATTTAAAACAAAAAAGGCCTGTCAAAAGCAGTGCGCATGTTTTCGGCTTTTCAGAGTCTGATCGTGTATTCGGACGTCACCCCGTAATTCGCCATCCCATCTTGGAATTAGTATCGGAATAAAAATTATTGATACTCGAGTTAAAACTTCAGTCGCTAGAAAATGCCCCAATTAATCTCAGCGTGATTGATAACAAAATTTAGCTTGTTTTAGTCTGCGTTGTGTGGTGTAATACAAAAAAACTTTTCCTTTTCTTGAATTGTTATTCGGACATAATCTAATAAAGTGCCAATTTTTCATCTTCCGGCTCATACGCAAAATTTTAAACCTCTATAAAACCACAAAAGAGAAAACTATTGGCAACAAACTTCAACACTATCTGGAGTAATCCTTTTTCAATAGTTTTGCTAACTCTTATACTCTGTAAATTAAAACGAGAGAAGTTGTCGTAAAACATATAAAACAACTTTTTTTTGTCACCGGGTGGCCGTACGCAATCATAGTTTGCACCGTTGTAAAACTCTTCTTTATTGTACGAAAGAGCTAGTAATGCTAAAATGTTTAAGAGAAAAAGAATTTTTTCTCAGAAATGAATTTCCACATAGTTATGCCTGAAAATATAGACTAAAATGTTTAGTTTTTGGACGGATTTATTTCTGATTTTTATTCGTTTTCGGTTTGGAAAGGAAACGAAACGGTTCAGCAGAGAAGCGGAGTTGTAACATTTGTTATTTGTTGCATGCGTGATACAAAGTAGCAAGAGAAACTGGATTGGCGGGCATGGTATGGGAGGAGATCACGACAACACTGCGCCTGAAAACCGACTCCATCTGCGTTTTCCTCTTGTCTTCCAAAGCTTTGTCAACGCATGCAAGTAAAAATCAGAAATAAATCCGTCCAAAAACTCAACGTTTTAGCAATTGGGTAAAAACATTTAAGCATTTAGATAAAAAGTTGTTTTACACTTTTACAACTCTTCTTTTGTTTTAATTTAAAGAGCATACGAGTTGGAAAGCATTTTTCTATAGGATTAATCCAGAAAATGTTAAAGTTTGGTGCCAATAAATTTCTCTTTTGTGGTTTTACAGAGGTTTAAAATCTTGGGTTTGCGACGGAATGTGAAAAAATGGCACTTTATTTGTTTATGCCGGAATAGTATTTCATGAACATAGGATAAAATTTTTTGTCTTGTGCCACACAACGCAGCATAAAACAAGCTAAAACTTTTTAACAATCACGTTGATATTGTTTGTGCCGCTTTCTTCAACTCGAGTTCTTTAATCTCTATCTTTCTTAACACTAGTTTCCATAGTTTTTAGTTCATACTTCCTTTTTGACACATTAAAAAGGAATAACTACTTCCCTTTTGCTCGATATGAAATAAACCTTTTGGGAATCATAGCTATGCCAATGGTATTAAATTTTGTACTAACAAGGCAATGAGAGGAAACACGGATAATTAGTTAATAAATATGCTAGTGGAGAATCAAGCTGTAATTTGCTTTTTCGATAATGGAAGATGTGTTCTGTTTCATAAATGGAACTTTTACCTTATAAAAAAAAGGAAAGGTGATCACAGGGTCACGTGGAGCTACGTTCCGACCGAGGTTAACCCAGCCGAGAGGCCCTCAAGGGCACTCCTACTTTAATTACCAAGGTTGCCATCTTGACCGTGCGAGTACTTAAGGAAAGGCGGGGTCAGTTGGCCTCGGATGTCGAGGGGGGGGAGCTCAATAAAGTTCACCACAAAGTTCGCAGAATTACTTCGCGTCAGGCGAGATATTTTGAGTGTTTCCGGTCCTTCAGGCAAATCCTAACAGTTACGATTCGTGGGGGAAAGAACCCGAAATGCCTTCCGTTTATAGTCTTATTGTTAATATTTTTGTGTATCGTGTGAATAATTGCTCAATTAAATATTAAAAATTATGTTGTTGATATTTGTTGCTCCGGGG
Organism: Rhinocypha anisoptera; assembly: GCA_011762765.2. Lineage (NCBI taxonomy): Eukaryota > Metazoa > Arthropoda > Insecta > Odonata > Chlorocyphidae > Rhinocypha > Rhinocypha anisoptera. The sequence goes on along the minus strand of WURS02457289.1, from coordinate 6,358 downwards.
TGTACTTAAAACTCTGATGTCCTCAATGCTTGTTTGACTACACATTAGACCAACCTTTAAATACGAGCAAATTAGTATCTGGTTACTCTTGCAAAAGGTATGTTCTAATCCGTTCTCCAATGTATGCGCATCGCATTTAAACTATGAAATCAAAAAAGCAAGAAAACAGATAGTTACCTTCGTTCAACTGAACCCAACGAGGATTACTGAGCCCTGATTATTTCGTGGCACCAACTCTCCAGCTGGACCCCGGACGTCCATCATGAAGATCTTTTCCGCAGTGTTTTATTTTTCGCATTGTTTTCCCTCTTGCAATACATATTGAGTCAATAGTCTGTCACTTGTTCATTTCGTTTTTTTTTCCTCTCAAATTTCATTCGTGGTCTCCCTCCCCCTTACCCAGAACCACCCTGTCTTTACCGGACGAATTTAGCGACACGATTTTTTCGATGTTTGTGTCAACTTTAACGGAACCTTGTCGATTCTTGGCCCGGGTCATGTTTCATATGTGTTGTTTCATATGCCTCGTGTTGTGTTCCTCTTGATTTCCATTCTCTTCTGTATCACCTTGTGCGCGGGCCCTTAACTTTTCGTAATAGGGCTCGTGACGAGACTGAACTGATAAAGTTTATATGGTGCTTTATTGACTACTACTGTATTTTAATGTTACTTGAACTACTACCCTTGTGGACATCCCTTTCCTGTTTCACTAAAATATACGCCATTAACGATACATATAAACCTTAGTTGAATTTTTGTCGGGATCCCTTTTATGCGTGGGTCAGGTTGAGTACATTAATTAAATAATGGAAAGAAAAATAACAATCATGTTGATTTAAAATTATGCATTTCGCGATATTATTGTAATAATAAATTTTCATGATAAAAATTTCTATTAAGTTCAAGGATCCTACGTTTCGGGGAAGGACCACAGCGGCTGAATCTTCATATGAAGCTGCTTTATTGAATTCTTCAAGATATTTAGTTAATACCAAAGGTCATTTTTCTTAATCCCATCTTTATTATTACATCCACTTTTAGTGTCCTTTTGAAAAGCGAAAAATTTTGTCCACGTGAATGTAATACTCTTCCCCGTTGAGCAAAGTAATTAGTGTTGAATATTTATCTAACTATTTATTTTATATAACTGTATGTATGCATGTAACACTGATGATGAAATTAATACCAATCACTTTCCTAGTCATGCTATAATCTTACCTAACTTTTTAATGAAAGATTTTTAGATTTTTGAGCATGCGTGTTAAAGAACGCATCCAACACCATCCAAAGTAAAGCCCTCTGATTTTGTGTACGTGATGTGATGTGATTTCTGTGAAGAACCAATAAAGAATTACTCCGAAGAGCCATCTGAAGAGACTCTGACAGTAAGAAAAACTAATAGAACAGAAACTGAGGCAAGACAGTTGATGAAAACTTTATTAGAAGAGATCTTGGGAGGGAAAACCCCTAGAGATTGTCCAAAGATGGCGTATGGGACGCAGAATAATGGATAATGTTAGAGTTTTTGAACTCCGAAGGTATGAAGCGGTTGACATGTGACGGGATAGTTTGGAAATCTTCTAATTTATAGCCCACGATGAAGATTCAATTTATAAAATCAATTAGTTTATTTTGAGTCACATGGTGTTCATGGATATGCTCGAAATGAAAGACGTACGTCATTCAAAAGGAAGTCAAGTGGGATTTCAGCACGGTCACCATAACTCGCGATTGAAGTCAATTTTAGAATTCACGGAGAATTCGGAAGCATTATCATGAAATTTGTCAACCCACTTTGGAATACTGAACAGTCTTTCTTTCCCCCGTACGCAAAAGACTGTGGATAAAAATACAATGGGAAACAGGAAATGGACCTTGCGTTGGCAAATACTCAACGCTAAATAGGTAATCGTAAATAACACCCTGGGTAAGTCAGGAATATTTCTTCTAAATTAAAGCAAGGCGTGGAATACTAGTGGAGGGAGGGAATAGCTGTTTTGGGAGAATCGCAACCGGTCTACTTCCACGTAATACCCTGCTAGCCGCCGAAAGAAAGTGTGGCAGGAGGTATACAGAGTTGAAGAGAGATCTGGTAGAATTAGGAAGAATTAGGAAGATATTACGGTGGGACTCGATAGTGCTATTTCGTTGGTCATCCTTAACCAGTAGATTACTCTTTATCACCTTTAACGCAATAGCAAAAATATCATTCTTTTAAATATCCAACAGTGTTACATATGAATTCTTTCTATTTGTAATTCCTTTTGTGTCTCTATTAATAATTAGTCCATTTAAGACAACGTTTGGAGTATAATTGTCCTGTCAACATAATATAAAGTTACATGGAAGCGTGTTAAAAATCGGAACTTGTATCACACCCTCTGTTGACGCCATTTCCTGTTGCCCTTCGTCTCGAATGAAGATCAGAACAACATGAAAAAATATTCTTGCTTCGGCTTGCTACTAATTATGCGCACCCTACTGAAATATTTTCTTGAATGGGTTGAGAGGAGTTTGTGCAATGAATGAATATGAATTGAAACATCTGGAATTAATCTTGTAGCCGTGAATACTTTTACTAGATATCAAGGAATTTTATTGGCATAATGAATTAAACTCATAAATTCAATCCAATCATATTAATATTCATTCCTTAAGGTTTACACTGTGCGTGCAAGAACTGCACGTTCATTTGATATCACTGACCTAAGATGTCTAACCCCAGCCTTGTCATCTCTATATTTGCATTTTAAGTCTTCCAGTCACTCCAAGGGGCCTAACTTTCCATGTCCCTTAACTTAATCCATCCATTTTGATTCATTATCCATTCACTGGTCGCACGTATGTTAGTTATTTATTTCGAGCGAGCGCCTCAGCCTTCCTACTCGGTTGTAAATCCAATGAGCGGGACGAGTAAAGTGGTAATTGTTGGAAGTGACGGATCCCAGCGAGCGGGAAAACACTGATAACCTAATGAAATCACGTAAGATATGAGAAAAAAGAATAACGTACTACGTATTTTTCCACTAAGATTTTTAATCTGGTACGACTAGTTTCAACGCTACGGCGTCATCTTCAGGTACAAAAATTATACATAGACAACCCTTTATATACACTCATGTTAGGCAGTGGGGACGGGCATCGAAGTAGAAGCACTGCCTAACATGAGTGTCTATGCATGTATAAATGACTGTCTATGCATAGTTATTGTACCTGAATATGATGCCGTAGCGTTGAAACTAGTCGTACCAGATTAAAAACTTAGTGGAAAAATACGTAGTACGTTACTCCTTTTCCTCAGAAATGGATTTCCACATAGTTATGCCTGAAAATATAGAATATAGGAAGGAGACTTATTTGGAATTATTCAGTAGACTTGGTGTTTGCAGCCCGAGTTGCAAAGTTTTATCTTCCATAATTTAATCAAAAATAAATTGAGGTGGATTACTTTTAGAGCGCCTTCTATAATGCGTTATGAGCGCAGAAGTTGACTCGTCTGTCACCCCTCCCATATATTTCTCCATCGTAGTGCTTCTGTTTCAAACCGTCTCGCACCCCATATCCTACCCTTGCATTTGTGTCCTCAATTATTATTCCTGTCAATTTCTGTTTACATTCTTTCTTTCCTGTCAATTATGTTTATATTGTGTTTCCGCTTCTCATAAAATTCTATTGTTGTTATTCAAGTTATTTAACTTTGGGAGCATAGACTAATCTAAGAAATAAGTTACAAAATTTGCAATTTCCACTTTTTAAAAATTTTAAAGTGGAAATTGCAAATTTTGTAATTTATTTCTTAGATTATGGATCTTTTCCACCACATCTCACCTGACTCTATAACGTGTTTAGCATAGACTAATATTATATTTATGGTTGTATTATGTTTTTATGTATTAAGGTTGGCTGTTTAAATCCAAACCACTACTTTTTTATTTGCCTTACTTATTCTATCATATATCCTACTTTTCGTGCAGTCGTAATGCCATACCCGAGGAGGCTCCTTTGTATTTAGCTCCTCCTGAGCATATCAGGCTCTAAATTCTGCATCCTTGTGTTCCCTTCCCCTCGCCCTTCCGACAAGAATGCATATCATATGCCCTTTCACTTCTCGTGATGATTGGTGTTATTTTTTTGTTTAAGGTTTTCACCTTTCAACACGCCACTCTTATTTGCTCTCGTTTCCAATTGCGTCTGCCTTCACTCGCGGAGGTCGTCATATGAAGGCTCCGTCCAGCATCCGAGGATTCGTTCCCGATGGGCAAACAAACACTCCCCGGCAAGAAAAACTGAAATGAGGAACGAGACGAACAAAAAGACGTCACCGAATGGACAAGAGATCGGAGAAGATACTGGGATGAACAAGTTGGCAGAATGACTGAAGAGTGACTCCCAAGCATCGCAAAAAGAGATGACATTCCCCGTAGCAGGAGACCGATAGGAAGACCATCAAAAAGACGAAATGATAATTTCCAGCAGACAACAACCCTAGTTCAAGAAGAAGATAATGCGAAATTTTAATAGCATGCTTAATGGAGATAGGCCAAGGATAAGGCAAGAGATATGAATAGGTATAGAAGACATATAGGTATGAATAGACATATAGGTATGAAGAGGTTGGCCGGTGACAGGACAGTTTGGTGAGCTTCTATAAACCATCTTCGGGCTGATAATGTAATTTACATCTACATACAGGATTTCTTCACCTTGTATATACCCTGCAAGCCACCTGACGGTGTGTGGTAGGGGTGAGAAGAACAAGTTTTGTACTTTAATCCTCCTAAACTTTTAGAAATAGTTTAACATATTCTCTAGCGGTTGCTTTGACGCATTGTCCGGAAGGTCTTTAAATAAATATAATCTAGCTTTAGGTCTTCTTTGCTCTAACGACTCCTAAATGAGTTTTATGACCGTCGCTGTAAAGCTCCTAGTCTAATTGTAGAAATTTTTAAGAACCGGGCTGTCATTCTGTGCTGAAACTTCTCGATTCCATGAATGAGGCTCTTCTTAGATGGATCCCTAACTCTGCACAAGGGATTGATAGCCACGCTCTTTAACCTTAAAATCACTCTTACCCACTATCCCACTATGCGCTTAATGAATCTCAAATTTTTGCTGTCCGCAAGTATTTTGTAGTGGACCCCATGGTGGTGGGGACCCCATGACAGGTTATTAGCAATAGTTACTCCTAGGTACTTGATCAGATCAGCCGCTTTAACCATAATGATAATGATACTTAATACCGCACACAATAACTCTGACAGTAATAGTAATGGGTACTTAATAAAAATATACATTTGATAATAAATTTACACTAATTAATTTAAGATACCTTCGTGAAATTTGAACCTATGTTTTCACTTATTCAAATTATATCTATACTCAGTAGTTATTCATCAACGAATGTCATATGCTTCGACTTCCATCTAATTTTATTTTCAATTACGAAAATCGTCAAGAGTCATGTTTGAAAGAAAAAACATAATATTCCGTCCCCACTCCAATTCTATCAAAATGTTTCAAGGGTGATGACCATACAATTTTATTTTGCAACTACCGAAGCTATTAAGTCAATTGCTTGAATGTTTTCACTTCCTCAGGTGTTACTAAGAAAAAGTATGCACCCGATTTACGAGTAGATATAAAAATGCCTTCCAAATTTAATTTAAATAAGCATATACTGAAGATCATCCAATGCCATGCATGAATATTGCTTTGGGCCAAAATCTATGACTGCTGGATGAGATAGCGATCTTATGAATTTATTTACTCTTATATTGAAACTGCAAAACTTGGTAATCACTAAGACTAAAAAATTCCGAAAATATTAAATTATTGGACTAGAATGCGGAAATAAATGTTACTCTATTGTAAATCAAAAAATGTTTTTTGTAGTACCATAAGTCACTCCTTAAGCATGCTCATACAATGAGACATGTACTTTTAAATCCGCGATATTTATGCATCACGTTTGGACAACCCCAGTTCACAAAATGTCTCGCGTAGATGGTTGCATTATTTTTAATTTTATATGTATGAACCTCTCTATGCCTTCCCTGATTCACACCCACGGGCATGTGAGCGTATTAGCCGAGGATCTCCTTACACTGCAGGCCCGCAAGGAAACTTGTCTTCCCCACGCTTTATTTGTCACTCTCGAGTTTGCCCCCAGAGTCCAACTCCTCCACCGCACGCCGCCCCCTCTCGCACTCTTACCCTCGACCGCGGGTCCTCACCACTCACCCCCCCCCCCGACCCCCCCCCCCCCCCACGGCAAGCGACGACGCGACGCCCCCGCCCGCCGCAGACCCGAGCCGAGCCCGCCCGCGCCCCCACGCCTCCTCACCCTCCGCCACCACAC
>WURS02457278.1:0-13805 GCA_011762765.2 Rhinocypha anisoptera | reverse complement strand
GTGTGTGGGGAGGGGGGGGGGGGTGGTCACTTACGACAGAGGTCCTCTTAAAGAGAAACAAAAGAGGGGAGGGTGACATTCTCCACGACCTACCTAGGTCCTGTTACCTGTACAACATCATCAGGCGAAGATTGTAACAAATCGATTCACAGAAATCTGCAATCTGAATTCCTTTAAAAAAATACGCCATCGAACAAACCAACAACAAACAAGAGAGTGCAAGCAGGCAAGTTTTGAGTTGAATTAACATTGAAATAGCATGTGGATAAAAATATTGGACCATCGCGAAGCAATACTCACTAGAAATGGGCGATTTCAAGGATTGAATCGATTCAACGAAATCGATTCGAATTGTATTGCGCTAATCGATTCGTCCTGGAAAATCGGATCCTAGAAATCGATTCGAATCGCATTACGTGAATCGGATGAAAATCAGTTTAAGACCAAACCAAAATCGAATCATAACCGTATTCGAGTCGTAATTGAATCTCGCATTAGTGGCAGCTTCTTCATGAAACAGCTCCCTAAATATTAATAAGGTTGCGAATTTGCGAATCGTATACGCTAATGCCACCTGGCGGCCAAAATTTGAAGATGAATCGTATTCAAAAGAAAATACTATTCGAAACGGATCGTTAACTAAATGTATATCGTAATTGAATCGGAATCGTAACTGAATAGGAATCGTAATTGAATCGGAATCGTAAATGAATAGGAATCGAAACTGAATCGAAATCGTAACTTAATCGAATCGGAAAGGAAACGAATCGAACCAGAATCGGATCACAGTAATCGATTCAAAATAATCGGGAAATGTATTAAAATAATCGCAATCGTATACAAATAATCGTTTAAAATAATCACCAATGGAGCCATGGAACCTTGATCTCGCTGAGCACGCATTTGACCCCTGATTACCTAGACCTTCCGCCAAATCTCCTGAATGACACTCCCCCTCTATCCGGAAGATGGCCCGGATACTGCAGCCCCCGCAGCGGCGAGAAATGCACCTTTGAGAACTCCGCCTGGCAATTCGTTTCGTTCAGGAGAGAAGGCATGGCCAATAGCGAGCCATCGTCGAGAAGCCTTTCGCTCGATTTCCTAAGACACTCGCCACCCCGAGCTTGCATCAGCTTCGGATCGAAATAAATTCAGAACACCTGTTCTACAGATCACACAGAGGAGGTCCCTTACAGTAGTTGGAAGGAGTAAGTAGCTAACCCCATGAAGCGGTTGCCCCTCGGGAAACCTCCAGGACCGGACGGTATCCGAAATGAGTAAACATGATGACATCAAGCGTGGGTGCGTGGAACTTGTGGATAACCACAGTGATCAACCCGAAGGTCGGTATGTTAAGGGAGGGTAGAGCTCACCTAGTACTAAGCCCACGGCGTGTGTGGAAATTCACACATCACAGGGTATAGAGGGGCCAGTTCCTTTCCCTGTGCCGCCTCTGGTTTCCCACGGATATATGTGGTACCCGAAAAATCACTCAGCTTGGGTTTTAGCTGGGGGTGTCCGGAGTCGTCACCCGGTCTCGAACCCGGGTCCCCTGGTCAGTAGCCAAGCACTCTACCCACTGGGCTACGCACGACCTCTGAGCTTGTGGATACCCATGATGAAAACAACTATGTAATGTAACGCTTTCAGGCTTCACTACTTTCCCCTACTTTACTATGTAATATCCACAGTTTTATTTCTGTCGCGTCGTGTCTGATGGAAGACCACGGATAACAACATATTTTATCCTATCCTGTTTTAAACAGCAGGTCAAGTATTCTGGTCCTCTCTCGATGATCGGTCTTGTTACTGTCAGTTGATCATCTGGTCTTCAGAAAACGATTTTAATGTTACTGCGGGTCACTAAGGCAATCGGGGGAAACATTCACGCAGCATTTATGGAGCGTGAACGAGGGGGCCCAGTATGTGATGCCGCGAAAGGAGATTGGGGGGTGGATCTGGTTTGACTAAGGAGGTCGTTCCGGAGGGTGGTACTGGAGTCCTTCTGAGATGCATTAGAGACAGTTGCTTCCTCCGTTCATAACACTGCAAAATATTTAAAGAGGTCGTCGGAAGGACCTCGGCGGGAATCTGCGGCGGTGGTGAGCCAGCGAGGAGTTTGCTGCCGCGGGGGGTAAACAAAGTATTAGCTCTTCGCTTTCGGATTCCTCCAAGTGTTGTTGTCTGGAGTTTAGATGAGGGGTTTTCTGATAATGAGTCGAGCTGAATGGTCGTTGATACACCTTGATGTGGCCGTGCGTATTCCCGGTAGGTTTCTGGCTACCTATCGGCCAGCCCAGAGGCCACTCATTGGCCGTCTAGATCATCGGCTTGTTCCATAGCTTCCTCCTAGTTGGAAAATCCGACAGAAACTTGCTCTCTTCGGCGTAAGGATGGTGGTGGCCTCTTGGTGTTGAGAGGAGAGTCTCTTCGCGTATGAGAATGACCAGTGTAGATGAGATTCGCATATTTTTGGCATGCTATGCGACGGGTTACATTTTATATCAATTTACGGCTGAACTATTGATCATTCGTACACTAAAACATGTGAATATGTTTTTCTTCTTTTTTTAAAAATAGATACAGTTCACCTCAAGTTCGTATTTCCTTAGCAATTTCATTTGTTAAAAAATGTTGATAGCTAATAAAATTGATATTATTTCCAATTCCTTCTGCTTTAACATTAAATTCAGTCTAAAATTAAAATATTTCAGATATTTATATTTCAAATAAATTCATTTTACGCTGGATAAGTTTGGTCTAAATTAAAAGTTGCACAAAAGTTTTGGTTTCGGAAATATTTTTTAGACTTTTATTTAAAATTTAAAGTTTCTTAAATATTTTCCTCTATTCTTTGGAGTTTTAGTTTTCGCATAAAAGTATATTTATGTTAATGTCGTTATTCAAACAGAAGTTCTGATATTTTGAAAGTGAAAAGAACCATTTCACCCCATTGTGCGCCGTAGCCATGAAGGGAGAGAGGGAAGCGTATTTCTGTTTGAAAACTACGCATGCGCAATTCTCAAGGGAGAGTGACGTGAAGGAGTCAACAATGGTTCAAGATATCGTTTTGCGGCGTGGTTCCAGGTGAATGATCGACTCCTGAAGCTTCAAAAGTTGAAAGAGTCACTTCTCCCCACCCCCCCTCCCGTCTTGCTGGAGTGGACACCAATGGTTGTTGCTTTCCTTTAAACCGTTACTGCCCTTCGCGTGACCGAACCGCTATGAAGAAAAATGGGACAATCACCAGTGAAAACCGACGCATGTGCGCGCACACACACACTCAATAACCCACGAATCTATTTCGTTTCTTTTTTTACGGTTCGCGGAGGCGGCAAACGTGAACCCAATGCATACAACCTGTCAGACGATACTGTCGATCGAAATCTGTAACCCTCCAAGTGTGTAAGTAACACGACTCAATGAAGAAGACTCCAGACAGGAAACCCTTGGGAGCAAGCGTTTTTACACGTTTGGTGGCATAGAGAACATTTTTAACAATGGCCATTGTTAAGTGAAAGAATCCACAGGATGGTCTTGACATTCATTAAAGGGCGAGCGTAGATAACTGTGTCAGGTAATAAGACGTGAATTTTGTAAATTTGATTTTGAGAATACATTAGCAGAGAATTAGAGATTTTACTAAGGGAGTGTCTTCACAATACCCATTTGTTGTTGTGGAAAATAATGTAGATTATGAAAAAGGTATTGGATAATTCCGCTGATTAATGGAATGAGAAAGGAAATGTACCGTTACTGCGGAAGAATAACTTTCGTACCAGCCGCAGATTGTCTTGAAAGTTTCATTGACCATGTACTTCTTTCTTTTCCCGTAAGGTGACAGCAGTAGCTTGATGTAGGAAGCGCCACTCACCACAAACCATGTACCATTTGAAGAAAAAATGTAATCACAAGTTTGTATGTATCGTTTGTATAGTTCATGATAAACTTTCGCAACTTGAGAGTCCTTGTAAGATTTTTTCAGATAGCTGGAATTGATTGCATTCTCATTCATGATTACTGTTCGTGAAAGGCGAATGCTTGCCTCTCAACGCTTTATCCTTCGAATTTAAATATGTCTCTCCAAGTTACCGCGACAGAAATCCGTATTCCAGTGCCATGGGGATTCATTGCAGGTGGGCATATCAACTAAGACCCTTTTACAGCATTGTCGATTATACCTGCACTTACCCATACGCATTGCCCTTCGACTTTGTTCATAATTCCCATAAGTAATTACCAGTTGGTCCAAAACTATTAATTTATTCTCTGTCCTCACAGCTAAGTCCTGGGGGAATTCTGATGGATATCCGATTATAGCCGTGCATGGTACAATGGACAATGCTGCTACCTTTGATAACTTGGCTCCGCTGCTTCCTAGGAAGTTCTTTATAGTGGCTGTTGACTTACCGGGACACGGGAAATCTTCTCACTGCCCTGACGGCCTACCATACCATTTCATGGAAACAATTGCATCTGTCAAACGCGTCGTTAATTATTTCCAGTGGGAAACTTGCTACTATGTAGGTCATAGCTTCGGCGGATTTTTAGGCTCAGTATTCGCAGCCATGTATCCCGAAATAGTAAAGAAATTAGTCATGCTTGATATTTCTAAGATGAGAACGTATTCATCTTTTTTCCATGCACTAATTTTCAGACACAACTATGAGCGCCTTATTGAAATAGAAAGAAAGGTTAGTGGTAAAAGGCCTCCCACGGACAGCAAGGATGCTCTGCTTAGACGACTCCAGTCCAGCAGGGCGGCAGAAATTAGCACTGATTCGGCAAGGGCACTTCTGTCGCGTGTCATCAGAAATTTGACCGGGGAAGAGGACGGATATTGTCTCGGAATTGATCAAAAAGTCAAGGCCAATATTCGCCTACCATTGAGTACCGAACAGTTGTGTGAACTTCTGAGCAGTATTAGGTGCGAACTACTGATTGTACAGGCCAGTGAATCTCCTGGCAATTATGAATTAAATGGTGGACAAGAAGTATTGGCAGTGTTCAGAAAGTGTTGCTCTAGATTTGAGAACGTCACTGTTGATGGACGACATGACTTTCACATGGATAACCCGACATTGGTCGCTCCGGTAGTGTCGAAATTTCTGTTAGGAAACAGTTCTCTGTGATTTCAATTATCTCTATAAGTTTATCCCGGCTGTGCATCATGATCAAGGATATAACTCTCTACTACATATGGTAAACAGCTACTTAACTATATTCAGCGTGGAAATTAAAAATTAAGATAAACCCTGTTGCCACAACCACAGGATTCAATCTTAAGGTTGGTTTTGTGAAGCCACCAAGGAATGCGTCTTTTCATATAATATATGGCTGATGAATAGTGACCTCCTTTTCCAATATTGGTTGATCAATAATGAAAGTTTTGCAAGAAAGTGATCGATTTGTTTGTACATTTCATGCCTCAAAAGGATATATGATCATTTCCTCATTTCTTAACCAACCAATATAAGGAATCATTTTTCCCATGAAACTTGCACGCTAGAAACCCCTAGGCTCTGATAATATGACTTCATGCTGCTTTAGAATTAATATTATTCCTAACCATCATAAATGACAGACCTATAGTTTCTTGGTTCTGTCACTCCTTAAACTTAACCAATAGGCATTAAGGGTGATATGAATATTTAAAATTTATTACAGACTTATATAGGACCTCAAAAGTGGCTTTGAGGGCAGATTTAGGATGGAATATGGAATGAATTGGTAGGAATGATACGTGCATTCCTGCCATGTGGAATCTTATCAAGTCAAACTCAAAAATGTTGGAACAAAGAACACACATATTTAAGACATTGTTACAATTCAGTTGTTATTTGTAATTGTTGAATATACATAGTCTTATGTTTAAAGTCAGGAAAATGCAACAGACTTCACAGTATATATACTGTATATCTACAATCAATTTTTCAAATAAATTTATATTAATAGTTCAGGTACTGTCATCCATCAATGAAACTTTGTTTGCCCTGTGTAGTGTTCACCTTAGGTAAAATAAATATGGGTGAAGGTGATTCAGTTTAATGTTTTCAATAATTACCCATGTATACATGTACTTCTGTTTGACTGTTATGGAACTAATTGGTTTGATGTCATTTATATTTTGTAACAAAGTTTGGAGTAAGGGATTGGAGAATCAAATTGAGCAGTGTAAGCAGTGCAATCCAAACAGAATAGTGAGTTTCATCAAATTAAATACCAAATGGGGAAATTAAAAGAAATGTAAGTTAATACCTTTTGTGTCTTAGAAGATATTTTTAATTACCATCAACCATTAAAAAAAAGATGTTTCAGCATTGCTCAATATTTGTAGCAAATTCAAAATTAAATGAATTTAGGGTCACAAAAGATATGTTAAATTACACTCTCTGTTCAATTTTAGCATATATTCCCTTCAAGCCATTCCTTTTCTGGATAGCCACTGTCGAAAGAACTAATTTTAAGATTTGGTTTGGGGAACAATCTTGGTCTCAGTATTTTCTTACGTGATGCACTCTATTTTGCAGGTTCCTGTCAATCTTTCACATTCATGAATTGCTACACTTATGCTAACATATAATGTCATCTGTAGTTAAAATGAGTATTCCTTCTCTTGAGAGTCTCCTGTGACAGTTGCCAGTTCACTCTTCTTCAATTCAACCCACTCCTCAAACCCATCTTTCATGTAATTTGACTCTTGCTTTCCATCTCAGCAAGACTAAATCGAGTAAGTGAATTCCCTACCTACTCATCTGTTAGCAGAGCACCCTACCTTTGATGTGTGTTTGATGATCCACCAGTTCCTCACCATATCTCTTCCATTTTTATCACAGATACTGCAAGTATCCTACATTGTCTACGTAATGCCCTGCAAGCCACCATAAGGGCGTGTGGCAGGGGGTGAATGAGCCATCACCAGGCATCCATTCCCACATGCACATATATCAGATATAATTCACATGCAGAGAAACTTAAATACTTGCTTTTATCTGTCCTAAACCTGTCATAGGGAGACAACGTTTACACCCTCAGTGAGATGCTAAACTTTCACTACATTGCAATTAGATGGAGTGCACTTTTATACAAAGTTGTATTTGAATCCCAAGGCAAATTTTAATCAACTTTCACCCTAGGCATACTACACCATTGACTTTTATTTTGAGTGCTCTCATGACTTTCATCTCTTCTCTTCCCCGACAGTCATTCTTAGAAATCCAGCAAAGTTACAGTATATGATCCAATTTTTCAATTATTTCTACTTTACGGTTATACCTAATTGTTTAATTGCAATAGGATAAATTTATTTCCTAAATCCATGGTAATAACATTTTCAAGGTAAAGAGCTTGAAAAGTCCAAAATGTGCAATAATGTAAATGTGCAATAATGTTTCTATGTGATTATTAGAGAGACAAGTGTTTCCCGCATTTCCCTTCATCTACATTCACCATGTGCAAAATGTAGTCCATTCTTTTCAATAGTGAAATTATTTTAATAAAAGTATAGTTATTCCTGATGCCGGAAAAATATTGACCCTCAGCTGATATGACGCAGGCTGATTTAAGATCAAATTTTGATGAAAAAAGTACATCTTATAGACCAAGAAATATGGTATACAAATATTGAACACAAAAATATATTTCGAATGAGCACCTCTTTATCCAATTAAAGCTGTGGGCTGATATATATATGCTCTGCCTCTCAGCTGAAAAGTGGGCTCCTGCTTAAGCATGCGATGGGCCACAATAAAGTTGTTCTAACTTATTATGTCACATTAAAAATTTTGTACTTGAGACAGTTACTAAATGTCAATCAATTACTAAATTTCAAGTACATTTAAAGTAAACCAACTTGACATCTATATAAATAACATCTCCGTGCATTCCCCATGTGGTTTTTTTTTTAAATTTTACTCAAATATCCTTTGTGATTCTCAGTAGTGGCACTCTCTGAGGTAGAAGACTGTAAGGGGTTTTACTCTCTTAAAAGAGTACATATTCATGTACTTTACTGTTACCTGACACCTTTAGGTGCCCACCGTACAACCCAGCGTCCAATTTTCATTTGACATCATTTGTTTTTTGCAATCAGTCCTTATGCGAGGCACAAATAGTTACAATAAAAGTGTTTTATTTCTGTAGGTACACTGTAAAATATGACCAGTATTTGAAAATGATTTGTGAACAAAGGGCAATATCGGGTTATAAGCTTTATATAAATGTAAGTATGAGTAATGTCAGCTAAGTAGATCATCCGTCATATTAGACACCCCTCCCCCATCAACATGAGCCATGTAATAACTCAGTAGATAGGTGGTTACCAACGTGGTGCAAGACAGCCATTGGCAGATCAAAAAATGCACTATGCATGAAAACTTTGCACTTTTAAGGAGAGGGAAATTTTTTTTTAAATGTAAGTTTATGTCATATTACAAAATCAAGAAAATATTTCAAAGCATGAAAACTTATATGCAATGTCCTGCAAGCTGCCGGAAGGCCATGTGGCAGGGGGTGAGCCACCACCAAACATTCACATGCACTCCTCAAATGCAAATGTTAAGAGACACATTACACTCAGAATGAAGCAACCAGCACGCAAAACAAAAATAGCAGAACATCATCCACAACATGCGGGACAATGTTAGACTTCTCACTACAAACATGCACGAAAACAACTACAAATACTGTCACAATATGTAAGGTCCAAACGGGAGATCTTCCCCTTCTAAATTACCTATGTATTTTCACGCACGACTAACACACTTGCCTGTGGGGACAATGAGGTGGTTTCGCGACCTTAATGGGGCTGGGGGGAGGTAAGGAGGAAGGACCCTCTCTCTAGGGTGGGTAGTTGGGGTATGGGGATTAAGCGAGGGGCAAGGAGATTAGGGAGGTCACACAATGAGTGATAATGGTATTTTAGGAAAGTTTTGCAATCAGGACGGGATAATTTTACCCCAACAGGCAAAACCATTGAAAATTTTTAATCCAGTGTATGATCAGTTTGGACCTCATAAAAAATTAATTCCACAATGACTGGAATTGCAAGTAATAACAGGATGAAATTAACGAAGGTAACAGCTAGCTATCAGCATGTTCACTAATAGTATGTGATGTGCTCACTGATGATGAATTTTCAATGCTTATTTTCATTCATTTAGATGCATTGTCATTGTGAAAGCATGTTGCATCAGTGAGTGTGGGCATGGTGCTGGTGAAGTGGACTCTTGCCGGAGCTTTCAGCAAGTTTTTATATTTCATTCAAGTCTGCTGTAACAGTCTCACAGTGACTTTGGGAATTGCCATTGGAGGCCAAACAAGTCTCATTTTATTTGGGGATTCTATTCGTCCACTATTAGCAAATATGGTGGGAGCTGAAGAGGGTGGAATTGAAAGATGGGTCAAATACACAATAAATAATTTTGCATGATTTAGCATACATTCACATGCTCAGTACAGTGTGGCCAACACTTAACCACTTTAACGTGTATCTAGTATTTCTCAGAAAATAGGAAAGGCAAAATCTCTTGTTGAAATAATATAATGAGAACAGAAATCTAAAGGGGGGGAGGTAGGAGAGTTAAGATTCCTAAAATTAACTTGTTAATAATTCCTTTATCTTGGTTATTGAGTATCTTTTTACCAACTTCAGTGTGGATGGAAGAGTAATTACTATGACAAGTCACTCAGACTTTTACTCCTTATTCCTTTTAGTGCCAGTGGACAGATCTATCAGCCCTCGGGGTATGTGAGAAAAATGCCATGCACCGATTTTTTCGTTTAATAAATATTTTTTTAACAGCAGTAATATTTGCTGGCGTGATATGGTGGAAGTTATCCATTACGGAAATGAAAAACACTTGGTGTTTTTCATTTCCGTAAATATTTTTTTCCTAAATTGTTTAGGGGATAAAAAATAGAAATAGAATATTTCAATTACCCTGTAAGTGTTTGGAGAGTAAATTTAAAAAAAAAAAGATGATGTTAACAAATTGATATTATAATATATAGTTTTAAATGTGGACATCGACAAATTCCATGAAAAATCCCTGGGATTTTTCGCACATACCAGATGATAGAGGATGACACTTGAAGGACTATATATTTCCCCTTCCCACCTACATTCTCCTCCGATTTACCAAGTTATCGTAAATGCACTACAGTAAATACTCCAGAATATGCTAAATAATTGAATTATGGATCTTTCCCCTAAGTGAACTCACCTCCTGGTTGGCTCCTCCCTTTTTGCAGGCAAGATGTGGGGTAACCCTGGCTGTGAAACCATCCTGGCGGTCCATGGTCTCCAGGACAACGCCAACACATTTGACAGACTTGCCCCCCTCCTCCTCTGTGACAACGAGATGTACTCACTGCTCAGCATCGACCTTCCCGGACATGGAAAGTCATCTCACTTCCCATTGGGACGTCCCATCTACTTCATGGACATGGTGTCCTCCGTTTACAGGGTCATCCAGTGGTTGTTGCAGGAGAGAAATGGTGAAACCTCCTTGCTCTATGTTGGGCACAGTTTCGGGGGTCAAATCGGTCTCTACCTGTCTTCCGTGTTCCCCGAGTGCATTAGGAAACTTGTGGTCATTGATGCCCTCATTCCTAATGTCAATCATATCACCAAATTCTTTGCGAAATTCAAATCAGCCCAGAAGAAGATGGAAGAACTGGAGAAGAAGATCAATGGTATGTTTCCTCCTGTAATTAAATGAATAGTGTGTGACTGAAGATCTGCATGCTTATAAATATATATATATATGAAAAGTTTAAAAAATGCTGTCCTACATAGTCTTGGGATACTGGCACTGCATTAATATCAATGTATGAGCATATAACATAAGTATTGCATATAATCTAGATATTCATGTTCACCAGTGTGTGAAGTGGTAGGCTGTTCAGGTTAAAGACGACTTACTATATACATGCACACAATGTTAATAAACTCAATTCTTATATATATGTATTATTTTTTATTCCCATCATTGGTGATTATTCAAAACTAATGTATTTCCCTTGGGGATTTCCAAAGAAAGGATGTTCTTATACTTGGTTTTGTCTTGTATTGGTACAAATGTGGTATGTGAAACTTGAAGCCTTCTCAGAGTTACAAATGACTTAAGAGCCCCTTTTCATGCTTGAAGACTTGACATTAATCATAATTATTACAGGGTGGCATAATTTATGCAGCATTTCCTATGGCGTGCCCACTGCCAACAAAAGGATATTACTAGCCCCAACATCAATGACGGTATTAGACAGACTGATTGTGTCAGAGATGGTTTCAGGCTTAACACAGTGAAATTCTTTCATCTTGAAGAACAGAAGAAAAAAACATACTGCAATTTGACCAATGAAATATCTATTCTCATGCTGATGATGCCATGCCACGATGAAACCTGGGTTGTGAGAATAAATATTTGATTTGTCAAATTGCA
The DNA here is from genome assembly GCA_011762765.2 of Rhinocypha anisoptera. Taxonomy (NCBI): domain Eukaryota; kingdom Metazoa; phylum Arthropoda; class Insecta; order Odonata; family Chlorocyphidae; genus Rhinocypha; species Rhinocypha anisoptera. The sequence continues at coordinate 2,361 of WURS02457278.1, read as the reverse complement.
GTGTTTTTCTCTTGTTATTCAAGATGGATGAACTTCACAGTGTTAAGCCTGAAACCAAATCTGATATCTAAAAGTGCTAACAATGCTATGAAGGCCACCTGATGGTGCCGTGGCGCAGCAAAACTTGGGTCATAAGAATAAATATTTGCAGTGTTTTTTTCTTCTGTTCTTCAAGACTGATTGTGACCACCTTACAATTGCTCATGCTTGTTATTTAATGTGATATTTGTTGTTACTTGTCATTCTGTTTTTCCAGTATTCATTAAGCATCCAATGTCATTGAGTCTATATTGTTTCTGGATTAAGGTAAATAAATGGCAAATAAACTGTTGCATTTATATTTTTGTCGGTTAAAATTCACAAACTTAATATAAAGAGTGGTAGATGCTCAGCAGTTTGCCAGTATGTAATGGATCTATTTCTCCTCTCCATCATCCATAATTACCCCAGCACCTGTTGTGTATCCTGAATTATCCTGGAAAATCTAATGGAAATTTAAATGAAATGATTCCACAATTTAAGCAAGTACTAGTGACAAATTTCCTTGCTACTTAATAAAGAATGAAATACCTTAAAAAAGTAAAACTAGCATTGAATTAACTAGCAGTGCATGCATGCTTAGAGGAAAAGAGAAATATCTTCTTCCTTCAATATGCCATTTCAGGAAGGAATCATATTAATAGATTACCAGGGTTAATTATCGCAATACCTATTCATATTTTCAAAGTCCACCTTCCATTGATATAACAAGTATTGATTTCAGGTTCTGCCGTTCCAACTTACACTTACGATGAAGCATTTGCTAAGATCAAATCCCGTTTCCACGGCGATCTGACTGATGGAGCAACTTCCACCCTCCTCCCAAGGTCTCTGTTCAAGAATGGGAACAAGTATTCCTTCACAATGGACCAGCGCCTAAAATTTGTGGTTTACCATCCTTTCACCAAAGAGCAACAGTTTGAGTTGTTCACTAAAATTACCTCTCCTATCCAATTGATTGTCGCCGAGGAAACACAACTCGCAGCTGGGGGATACCATAATGTTCGAATGGAAGTGTTCAACAAGTGCTCCGTTCCATGCAGCATATACCCAGTCGAAGGCAACCACGATGTCCATCTCGAACATCCCAAACGAATTGCCCCTCTCCTGCAACAGTTTTTTTTCAAGCACAAGAGCTCCTTATGAAGTCAGCGTGGTGTGTTCAATGAACACACTTGCGTATTCCAGCTGTGATTTGATTTTCAACGGCAAGAAGTCATGTCTCCAGACTTTCGTTTCATCAGGAGGACTTTAAGGCTCAGTGGTTGTAGAAACTTTAACATTTGACGTGTGAAAACAGGTAGAATTGACATCACACTTTTCAGCTATACGCAGGGGGATAGTACATACTGTATAACAGTTTGATGGATTCCTCATTATCATCACATACCTTGGAAATATGGGACCTCTTCTGTACCATGGATGTATTTTGTTGTAAATAAAAATGTGTAATAAGTGAATGATGTTATCCCGTGCATTTTTATTTTATAAATACATACTAATGTCCACAAAAACTTTTCAGCCTCTCATCATCACCTTTATATTATGTTAAGGTATGTTAAAAAATAAGTGTCTTTATTTTTCTTAAAAAAAATCCATTTATTCATAAGTTTCTATTTTGTCCCCTTCAAAGTAATTCCCCTCATATGTAATGCACTTGTGCCAATGCTTTTTCCAAGCCCCGAAGCACTTCTGATATGTGCTTTTTGGTATGGTCTTGAGATATTCCAGTGATGCTGTCTTTATCTCCTCGATCATGGCAAAATCCATCCTTTCATGGGTATTTTCAGTTTTGGGAACAGGAAAAAGTCACGAGGGGCCAAGTCTAGTGAATACCATGGCTGAGGCATGATTAGGGTGTTGTTTTTGGCAAAAAAAATCACAAACAAGCAACAATGTGTAGGCAGGTGCATTATCATGATGCAAAAGCCATGATTTGTTTTTCCACAAATCCGGGTGTTTTCTTCGTATTGCTTCACACAAATGGCACATAACTTCAAGTTAATATTCCCTATTAACTGTATGACCTCGTGGCACGATCACCATTCACCATAACAATTTTCTTCATTGCTTCAACGTCTGGTCACATTTTGTTAAATGGCATAAACACAGAAAAGGAATTATTGAGATAAATAGCATATCTGCAGAGAAACAGTCCAGTGAACTTAAGGTTTTTCCAAATACATACATTGAAAACAATCACCTAAATGACATTCACCACTAGGAATGGAGACTATGTTATGATAAATTCGATGTTTTCAGGCTTAACTATGTGGAAGTTCATGTTCCTTGAAATGATAAAAACACTGTACTTTTCCACAA
>WURS02457267.1:0-13805 GCA_011762765.2 Rhinocypha anisoptera | reverse complement strand
CGGGGGAGGGGGGGGGGGGGGGGGGGGGGGGGATAGAGTAGGAGGAAGTGGGGGAGGTGATGGCAGTTCCTGACGCGACATGTCTTTCGGAGGCAAGTCTTTTGTCGTGGGGAAGAAAGGGATATTGTCCTCGTGGTTTTTGTTTTATGTTGAAAGACTTATTTAGTGGTGTTTCTTTCAAAGTGCTTGTGGCGAAAATGAGGTGAAAAATAGAATGCCTTCAAGAGGTCAATCAAACGGAACTCATGGAGCACTATATTTTTGCGTGAACCTAAAGAGGTACCCTTGTAACCTTTGAGGTGGTGAAGTTTGTTTTGGCCGTTGTAAGTAACATTCACTTTATCGTAGACCTAGAGTGACTGGGTGGAACGCTCATTCCTATTCGGCCAGTAGTTTTCTTCAGAGACATCATTCAAGACATTACAGAGGATAAAAATTATTTGAAATTTATTCCGATATAATAAAATTAACTCCACATAAATTAAATGAAATAGTAATGTTAATAAAATCTCATAATTGGCATCAAAGGGGAAATTACACCGAAGTTGACTTATTCCAGTAAATAATCATCACTTATATATATCTTACGTAATATTTCGCAGTATTTCCTTGTGGTGGAGCATTTCCAAGTAGATAATTTTGAAAGGAAAGCCACATAAAATTAATGTTCACACACACAATATTGCGATTTTACTTTATATAGGTATGAATAGTATATATATCATGATAAAAATGATCCATCATGAGAGGGTCTCTAACACCCATGTCGAGGATTTTTCGATCATACGGTACTTAAATCATTGAGGAGAAGCACATTGCAAAGAAAAATATATCGAGTCCCAAGAAAACCCGGTCTCTGATCTCCTTGGTGAGCAAGCTGGACACCAGAGGAACGGAGCCCGGGGAGATTCCGTGGAAAGGTAAAAGTGGATGCGAACGGGATAAGAGAGTGATTTAGAATGGATGTGGGGAGGGCCAAAGGTTCTTTTGATTTTACGAGGAGGATCCTGACTCTTCGGATTCTCCCTTTCCCCTTGCACCTCCTCCAAGGTCTTCCCTCCATTGAGGTCACCCTTTCATCTCCCCCACCTGCTTCTTTCCCAGACCCGCGCGAGACCAGTCTCATCTCAGAGCCCTCCCAACGCCCATACCCTTCCCGCCCCCTCCCTGATGTCCGCCACCGCAAACATCTCCAATCCCCGCGACCCTAACCTCGATCTTCGTCGCAAACACTTTTATTCTATCAGTTGCCGAGACATTTAAGGTTACATCTGAAATCCAACTGAATCACTGCCTGGGAATTGGGAAGAAAGAAATAATTTTGGAAGAAAGAGGGCAATACACCTGCTTCTTCAATATATAACTGTTACGGTTTTGATTAATGCAATAATTTTCAATGTCATACTACATTTATTTATAATGACTGAGCTATTTTGAAGTATAAACGCACTAAATGACAACTTGAGTACTCGTACACTCTTCAAATTCATCAAGTGCCAGAGAATATGGATTTTGTCATTTTAGGCAAAACACTTGCATTTATATCTCCTGTATAGTTATATTTAACCTGACCACAGTTTTATTCTCACATTACTGATACTTTCCGTGGGTTGATAGCATTATATCTATCTTTCTGCATCCTAATAATGCCATATATTTTATCCTCAGCTCCAGTAAACTATATTTCAGGTGGATTTTTTTTCGAATTTCTGTTTGGATTGATGGTTTTAGAGTTTATTTTAAAAGAAGCGCCCTTGAGCCATACACAAAGTTCACTTTCCAGCTCATAAAATGTGAGCATTATTTTAAAAAAGTTGATATAATATATCTCGGAATCACGCAGGGTGGTTGTGTAATTTTGACCAATTTCCTAAGAGTTATAACTAAAATAAGACTTTAGGACTTTATTCCACGTACCAAATATATATTCTCTTTTGTCCTATCTCCAAAAAGGTGGGATTCTGCATTCCTCGGCTTTATCAAACACGCGGGGAGTGCGTTGAAATATGTAATTAATTTTCAAGTCAGCCGTGGCGACATACGGTTCGAGATGCTTGACCAAAAACAAAATTCTACTTACGTTTCTAATTTATCTCTGCGTCCTCCTTCCTTTCATTCGAAAGTTAATGGTTTGTTGCGCAACTCGATGATCTTTTCCCTGGATGTATCTAACACTCTACGGTTGTCCTCAAAGGTACTGAATCTTAGCAGTATCAGAAACGGTAGCCGTTAGAAAACACTTAATGTTTATTTTCAAATCTTTTGCACTGCCGTATGAGAGGTTCCAAGTATGGTCGTGGTATTGAACAGTGTTTCCCCAAAGTAAGTGAGGTAATATTTGTCCCAAATCAAGGGGGCGGATTTAACCAGGGATAGCCGATCCTTTCTCTTCTGTTCTTAAAGATACTTTAATGGGTTGCTGAGTAATAGTTTTACTAGGCCATAGGCCATTTTATTGAACTCTAAAGTACCAGAACAAGCAATTATGTTAACCTAAAGAGAAAATTTGCTCCTATAAATAAATAGTTATGTCATGCTACATTTACAGATGACGTATTACTTCTATAAGCAAATATTAACTGAATTAAGTATATAGAGTTTAATTAATATTTAGGCTTTCTTAACTTTTTGAAGTAAACTAGTGCTTACGTAAATTATTTTCTTGTTTTCTATTATTCATAACTTATCCACTTCACCCAGATTATCTTTATCATTACGTTATTTGGAGGCAAAGACTTTAAAACTTGGACTGGTACCTTCCTACTAACCGACTTCCTTCAACCCTTTCATTCCTATCCTTATATACCTTTCCTCCTGGTCTGTTAATTGCTGACTAGACTTGAAACTACATGATGGACTTGGACCGGCTACAAACTTTTATGGAGTGCTTCCGAATAGGCATTTAAGATGCGAACCATTCTATTTGTAAAATATAACGCTTGTTACATGCTGAAATGCAACCTAAGGGAATATATTTTAAACTTCAAGACTCCTTATTAATCACATATTTTGTTGCACAAAACTTTAAGGCTTGTTTACAAAATTTTAAATCTTGATTTTATTTCCTTAAAAGGCAATCATCCCTACATTTCCATACTTATGATCAAATTCTTTGGGTTTACTATGCCGCAGGGCAGTTTGAAGTTTCGAGATTAATGTTCTAGCAGATAAATATTATTTGTCTTAAATTCATTCTATTTATAATTAATTGCTTCAATAATTGTAACATTCCATGGATTCTGTCAAGGTTTTGAACTAAATGTACATCTTGTAGAAATGTACACGACTGTATAAAATCCACACATATATAAATATGTTTGCACGTGAGGTACATCGATTCCAAGGATTAACCGATTAAAGCCTAACATGCAAGAATGGATGTGGAAAGGGTAGATCTTCCGAGATCCAACTAGAACTTTTCGTCCACTGGATTTGGTCTCATTATGTACTTTTTTCGTATTAATTCAGTATTAATTGATTATGTTATTATCGTTCGTGTGTCTAGAAACGATTAGTTAATTACTTAAACTTTCCTTTTGTACGTTACGTAGTTAGTACATATCTCACCATTTTGTTTAAGTATGACTATTTATGGCTTAAAGAGTCCGTAAAAAAGTGACTACTGACGAAAGATTTCAGCAGCCATGCTATCCTAATACAAATCAAATCAAAAATCTCATGAATGAACACACAGATAATCGGGGCACTCAGGAAATTTTCGACAAAACCAGTATGGTGAAATTAACGTTGAAATTGACATGCGGTAATGAAGTTGCTATCTTCAGTCATGCTCAGCGCGGTTTACAATCTGCATCTTCTAGAGCCTTACTTTCGTCTTATTTTGCGGAGCTGATATTTGAATTTACTGTAAATTATTTACATTGTTTCTTTCGAGCCAAGTTAAAATGAAAACTGTCAGCACGTCACCGGATTTCAATCTATCTTACATCAAGTATATTAATCGTTACATCACAACTTTGACTCGCGAGCGCGATGGGATTCCTGAGTTTTTAGAAATTGTAACAGATCAAGACGTTCATTAGCGCCCTGATTGCAGAATTTGTGTGGTTATCGCAAAAAATCTGGAGTATGAGTTAAGTGTCGCCTTTTCTTCTTCCTCTTCTCCTTCACGTCTTTTCAAAGCGACTTTGGAATGAAACAAAAAATGTACATCAATGCGAAAGGCGCATAAATAAAACAAAGATGACTTCCACAGTTTTCGCGTTACATCATCTCTTGCTGTTCTCCGATCTCATGAATATATCGAACATGGACAACAGCAAAAAATCATGGTGCTCTTTCTTCGTTAGTTTTCACCGTTTCACCGAATTATAAACTAAATTTGCCAGAGAAATGAGCCAAGATAGTAGAGCTAAGAAGTTTGAAAAGTTGTACTCAAGCAGAGAATGGAATACGCAAAAATAGAGTCGAGGATGAGGTACTATCCAAGGAAAAATACCATATAAAGAAAAAATTACATTTATGAGACGTTGCCAGATGTCCTTCTGTTGAAGTACTAAACCTTTACGATGAAATCTAATAGACTAGTTAAATTTACACACTTATTTTATACTCCGTTACATCTTATCCAAAAATATACGGAGCAATAATTCACAATCTACGCGACTACAAGAGCAAAATTTTATGCGGCTATTTAGCCGATTAGGTATCCTAGAGCTTTCTGGTCATACGTTAAGGTAAGCAAGGTGTCACAGGGCAGGCAGCAAAATGTTAAATAATCCATAACTGTCATAAATGACTGTTATGGATTATACACATTGAATACGTGGAAAAGCTAATATGTTTACAGTGTTTTTTTCAGAGTGTTTCTTCAGAGTGACAGTGAGGAATTACCCGTTACTGAAAAGCCACCCAATAACTAATATAATCATATGAAATAATAAATATGGTACAGCACATTAAAGCCAACATGGCTGCAGGATTAGGAACTATCTAGGGTAATGAAGTTATAATATTATATCATATTCCATGTTATCTTGGAAAAAAAATTCTTTAAGAAATCTCTTGAAGTAGGTGAAAAATAAAATTCCATAAACTTGAAATTTGCAATTATCACTCCTGTTTTCAAGAACTATATGATCTGCAAGGAGGACCCAAATAATTATTGGTCTCTTTCTCTTAAATCATTCTTCTGTAACCTAAGAGAACACACATTTGTACCAGGACTATAAGATACCTCGATGAAAAAACTTCACAGACAGAATACATCATGGATTAAGGAAAGTATGTTAATGCGAAACTCAGCTCGGATTTTTACAGGCCACCTGCTAGAGTAGGCAAGTATACAGGTCAAAGTAATTTTCTTTTGAAGAAAGAACGGATGTTTTTCCGACGTATTGCGTTGGTGAATTTTATTCGGGTTCTCTCTATGCAGAGACTCACCGGGTCTATATGCAGAGAGTGACCCCGCGGAGAACCCGAATAGCCTTCACTAATTTTCTTTTGTTTCAAATAAGTAATGAACTAGATTCCTCACGTTAAACTCAACTATAAACTAAAGCTCTCGGTGAAAATTTTAGATACCACAGACTGGATGAGGGATAATAAACTCTTCGATAATAAACAGGGTAAATTTCGATTGAAATAGTTCCGAGACCTTAAATATTACCTCAAGTTTACTGCAGAAAGTGTAATAAATAGATATTGATTGAGATAAAAACATTTACTTGTATTCAGCTAAGAGACTCGCATGTTTGTTGATAATACTGTGATGTAAAAAGATATTGTAAGATTGGGTATAACCTCAGTGATATTAATCTGGAAGTAGTTAATTCGGTCAGGTACATTGGCGAATATATTACTAATTTCTTCTCATGGGGTCCCTATGTGCAGGCAAATGAATGACAAATTAGACTTCATTTGACATATTGCTTTCAGAGCAACTCTAATCGTTAAGAATCATTATGCCAAGCTCTCGTAAAAATCCAATGAGAATAAATATGCATTATTTTGTCTCAGACCGAAAAGAGTCTAATTAGGGAAATGGAAAAATTTCAGCATACGGCTTATCAATTTGTTAAAAGTTACTATGATAAGACTAATCACAACAATCGTTTTACATAGTGATAAACTATTGTATCAAGGAAGAATTATCGCTTGGCAAAATGAGTTTTAAAAACCAAATGAATTCAGTAATGAAGTTCAATCAAATATTCGCAGTCCTAAATATATAGGCCGATGGATTTAAGAATTTTCGGCCCAACTTTCTGGAAATCCATTTTGATATAAAATGAACTGTATTCCCAACAAAAATGTATTCGGTACAAAGTTAACATAGTCGAAGTTTTATATATTACTGTGTTAAAAAAATAAGGTGAATTTGTTTAAAAAAATATTAATTCTCCAAATCAATTTCGTCGCCTTCAAAGTAATCCACACCCGATACAATGCACTTATGCTAACGTTTTTTCCAGTTGTCGAAACAGTTCTAAAAGTCATTTCCGGTATGGTCTTCAATACATTCGACTTTTATTTCCTCGATGGACTTGAAACGGTGTCCACCGAGTGGTCTTTTGAGTTTATGGATTAGCCAGATGTCTCTCGGTGCTAAATCAGGCGAATACGGTGGATGAGGAACGATTTGAGTTGAATTTTTGGCAAAATGGTCTCGAATTATCAGTGCTGTTTAAACCGGTGCATTTTCATTATGATACAAAAAACAAAAGAGTTGTTTGTCTGTAATTACCGCAAATAATTATAACACTTAATAATATTATTTCTTAACAGTTTGGCCGGTTGGAAGGAATTCATAGTGCACTACGCCGCGATAATCGAAGAAAACTGTCAACATAACCTTGATTTTTGCGCGGTTTATTCGGTCTTGGTTCACCATTTGCACAATATTCACTCGATTGATCTGCTCTTTCCGAGTCGTAGGCGTAGATCGTCTCCCGTAATGATGCTTTTCAAGACATCTTGGTAGCCGGAAATCATTGTTGCACAGATATCAACGCGACGCTTTTTTTTCTAAAAAAATTAGCGTTTTTGGAACCAAACGAGATTTGACGCGTCTAAGACATAACACATTTTAAAAAATGGTATTTACTGAACCTTTTGAAAGACCAATATTACCAAAGGCAACGCAAGATCTCTTATTGTTAATCGACGGTTTTCCAGCATAAGATCTTTGATTCGATTAATGTGCTGTTCATCAGTTGATGTTGATGGTCATCCAGGTCGCTGTTCATCTTCAACGCTTTAACTGCGTTCTTTAAAGTCTTTGTGCCACTTGCAAACATTTTTTTGTGACATAGCTTCTCCACCAAAGGCTTTCTGTAACATCCTCAACGTTTCCTCGGAAGAATACTCATTCCGCAAACAAAATTTAATGCAAATTCTTTGCTCTACAATATCAGACAGTGAAAGTTTATAAAACAACTTTTGTTTGTTTAAAAAAACACGAGTAGCTCTCCAACAATTAAATATATTGGCTTAAAATTGTGTATAGCTATCAAAGACAGTACTACCAACTTTTAAAAAATAATTGTACGCTTTCATAATACCCGCGAATTTTAAATAAGTAATTCACCTTATTTTGGGACACAGATATACCTTATTTTCGACAGAGATACATAAACATAGGAAATTGGGTGGAATGGGGTATTCTTGAGGATATAAGATCACCCCTTTCTCCAACCCATTCCCCTTCTCCCCTTTATTTCTATGTTAATTTTATTCACACCAGTTCGATTATGTTAACTTTTTAACTGATAATGACGCTAAGCGTTAAAACTAATCGTATCGAATAAATTGTTGATGAGAATACAGTGCTTTGTTCATTACATATCATATAGACAATTTCTAAGGTGATCTTGGAGCAATTTTGGTGTTATAATGACAAGAATCATATTACTATTTACATTTTATTGTTATTTACACTTTTATATTATCGTTACTTTCTTGCCTCGGATGGAAAAACCTGTTAGAGGCATATGACGTCATTATAGCATCAGTGCGCTGAGAAGTGGGGGACGCAATTGCGAGTAGTTCTCCGTCACAGTGAATCAAATAGGCTGTCTCGTTAACGGCAACCCTAAAAACCCACACGCAGCACGTAATGGATCCCGGGCTCTGGCGTGAGACAAATTGGCTCGGTGCATTGGAAAGTTGTGGATTCAATAAGTTTGTTCACGCTGCCTCTGTTTTACTTATCAGCTTCACATATGATAGACTTTTAAAATACTTACTTCTTTAACCAGGTCTTCTTCTGGTCCCAGTCCGTTTCCGTCCAATATGTGAATAACTAATTTATTAATACCATTAATTAAATTTGTACTAACTTAGGTCTTCCTGAAATTCTACTTTACTTACTCTATCAACCTGGACTTTAAAATCAAATCACACCATAAAAACTTATTTTACTCTCGATGAATAACATTATTGTCTACCAATTAATTTTGAATGTGAAGAGAAGTATATTTGGAGAGAAATGGAGGAAATTTCTAGATCGAATCAAAGCACATCACGCCTGTTTTAAGAATCCTGTTTGATCTTGTCATCACAACTTGCAAAGCACCCATTTGAAAATTGGCATGCAAGTGAATTTAAACCTTAGAAAGAGAAATGAGTGCAATGCAATTGCACATTAGAAGCGGTGAAATCATGGTCCTGCAATAAACTTCTAACGTGGAATTTCATGTACTCATTTCCCCTCCTAAGACGGAGAAACTCCACCAAGTTAAACCTAAAACAGTTTCCTTTATTTTAAACCAACTACACTATGTAAACAAGTGACCTTTTTGTGAAATGTGAAAATTTGAAATGTGTGCCATGTAATGACTAATTTACCAATGAATATTTATGCACATCCCATTCTCCTCTCCTCAAACTTCCACTCCATAATTACATAGTCACCTTCGATTTAAATACATTGAAACCAAACCACTCCACTTTAACCCACCATTTGTTTATATACAACTGGATTTTCCCGTTCTTCCTCATCTGACGATGACACTATGACGCCTAAACCCGGGTTGTTTACAAATAAAATCTCCCGTTGAATAAATAACTATTTTGTCACTAATTACTTTTTATGATTGAAAATGCCATTATGTATGACCACGACCTGTGTATTACCATGCGTTTTATCAGAGTTTCTATTCTCCATTAATTATACATTATTTAGACACTTTTGGCGACTAAGTAGGCACCTATATGTCTATAAATTATTGGTTCCTTTTTCTACCTTCTGGGTGCACAGTGGTCGATGAGCTATTCACCTTGAATGATGGTTTTTCATATTCACTCATATCAAGATGAGGTACATCATGTGACTTTTATAACATACTTGATGCTTGCATATCATTTGGGCGTAAATATACGTATTTTATTCATTAGTTCCATGAAAAAACTGCATTAAACATGGGAAGTATTTTTTCCGTGTATTCATGCGAAATTCTGACGCAATAATTAACTTTTAATGAGCCTGAAATCAATGCTCGCAGCTAATTTATGCATTTTTTTACTTTTAACCGCGTTTGAAATTCATGAATTTTTGACGAACTAAATTAGTGGCAGCGTTGGTGATTGATGTTTTTCCGAAGAGTAGTAATTAGTAAAATTACGTGCAGCATCTAAAAAAAATTCCATTTGGTAACTGTCCCTCTCTTTTCCAGCGATGTATGAGCGAATACCTAGGACCACGTCCATGTAATTTTTTGGTGTTTCTTTTTTAGAGAGTTTTCATTTGCAATAAATTACTCAACTTTTTTCTATACTCGACGGATGTAATGTGATCACGAACCCTCTTCCCTTTTTTATGCGCTCTATCTCAATTATGCTATGAGTAGCAGATAATTTCGCCTTCCAATTAGTAGGGGCACGCAATATTGCGATTATCGCCTAGCGCAAGTCATCAGTGGCCGTGCGTACAGTTGCCTCATATAATTGGGGAATCATGAGGAAAACTACTTTTTCACACCCTTCCAGTCATCGCAGTAATTTTTCCGTTCCCAAGAGACCCGTGAAATTTTGATTCCATCCCGTGGAATGCGTAAAAATGGGAGGGGATGAGATAAACCCATTAAAAGAGTTTCCTTGCTCAGTGATTGATGATTTATCCCCCCCTTTCCCCTCCTCGATCCCCGATCCGCTCCAACCGACCGTCACGGCTAGGAAAAAAATAAAAAGGAACTTGAATTCGCCCCTCCCGTTGGGAAAAAAAAGGTAACACACCTGACCCGAAAGGAGCCTGGAGACTGGCCGGGTGCTAAATAGTCCTTGCGCTCCCCTGAGAGGGGGAACGCCGAGGAATATTTATCCGAGTCGCTATTTCACGGTTTTCGGCGGAAAGCACAGGCGGACTCTCGGGCGCCGCGTCATTTTGTGGCGGTGCGCGGCCAACTGGATGATGCTTTTTCAGGGTTCCATTCACAACACAGCCACATCCATGATCTTCCCATTTGCGGATGTCAGACAGAGAATTTTTGTGACTGCGCATGAACGGTGAATATAATTTCCTTCTTAGGTTGGATTAGTGTCAGATGATGTCCAATCCTTTATCGAGTGGCCCCGTAAGAACTTATATTGTCAATCCGCTCCCGTATCCTGTTGCGTAAATTACCCTTCGCAAATTTTTCTACGGCTATGCACTTATGTTTTAATTCTCCGACGATTGCGTCGGCGACACTATCAAGTGCTCACGTCTGTGGGTGCTCTTTCTGAAACTCTTTTGTCGTAACGTTTCCCAACTTTCCAAAAGATGGGAGAATTTTTTTCTGTTTGTTCTTACCCTCCATTAAGGAAGACTGGCATATTTATTCCTAAAAAAATCTCAACGAATTATTCACTTCTTATGTAAAATGGAGAGAAAAAAAGGTGATAGTGGTTTCGAGTAGGTAACGCGCCTACCGCAGAAGGCAGGCTATAAATATATTTGGGGTGGTTTAACCGCAGAGCTGACGATGAGGGAAGAAGAGATCGCTGGGTATTGGGACGCGGCTACTTTTCTCCCGTCCTTCCTTGTCGACCGCTACGGGGATGGATACAGGTTTGGCTCTATACTCCTCGCAGTCGGATGCTTTATGCGGTTGGGATATCGAAGGAGGGAGAGGACCCAGCCTTGAGTGGCGTTCTTTTGGAGGGGACAGCATTCCGCCTGAAGTAACATCTTGAAATTCTGGTACGTAATAGTTTATTTTCCGACATTTTCGAATTACCTCCCTTACCATGTCTGAGAAAAAGCGGATAGGCTATGTCATAGGTGTATTCTAAATTCTTTCGCGGGATTTTTATTTTTGAGTTGCGCCAAATGAGCTGACATAAGGAAAAATTTAATCCAGAAAGGTAGAAGAATCATAACGAAATGATTTCTATTTTTAATTTGTAAGAGAGAAGAGAGCATCGAAGAAAGAAACAATAAGTGATAATACATACAAAATGTTGGCGCAAATAACGAATTTAAAAGGTAGGGGCTATTAGGAGCTATAACCCCTAGTCCCTCAGGTTTTATAATATGCGATTCACTGCAAAACATGGGCATGTAATTATTGCCTCATTGAAAATTTTCCTTGACCCCCATTCCCAATGGAGGTTTGTTTGACATCTTCATTGCGAAGTGAGATTTGATGTCTAAAAATATCAATTCATTTACTAATTAATGATTTCAGTTGAATTGAAATTATCAAAGATAATAACTTGAAACTTTAAATTCTTTATTTCTCTTCTCATCTAAGTTCTATGTTTGTTCTATGGGTTGATATAATAACTGAAGTCAGTATAATAGCTATAGTACGTATACTTTACCAAAGAGAGAGCTGAGTAAGTGTTCTGAAAAGTTTGGAATGTCTTTTTGTCCATTTACAATGCACAATAATATATTTGGTGATGGTTGAACTTTCAATTTATAAACTTGTTATCCATATATACTATCTACATATACATTCATAACGTACTAAAAACTTACAATGTTTGTCATTAACTCTCGTATTCATACTGCTTGGAGAGCATTAAGCTATAATGAATATTACAGTTTGATTTTGGTAAAAAATGAAAACATCTTCATTGAATCTAGATTTATTTACGTAATAATAGTGTAAGATAAAATGGGAGATTATGGAATATTTTGATACATATAATTAATATTAGGATGACTTTTAAGCGGATTGGGCCTACTATTTTGATCTTTAGGTCATCCAATAGCGTACAAGTGAAATCGATTCGTTCATTGTTACAAGTAAAGAAGGTTTAGCAATATTGAAACTAAGAGTAAATGCCGTGCGTATTCCCATATGGTTGTGCCACTGTCATTCTCCATGCGAACCTAATGTACTCAAAATATACACTATCCTGTGAAGACATGCCAAAATATAGATGACGAGTTTGGTCGCCTTTAACAAAGTTGAAAGTATCAACAACTAAGTTTTTGGTTAAAAATGAAAAAGATTGTATAAAATGTATTGATTCTTTATATGTTTCTATTTGGAGGATTACGGGAAGAAATTGAGCGTACGTGAGCTGCACTCGATTGAAATTGTGAGGGCATCTATAGGAAAGAGACCTGGGATGCGCAGATGTATATTTTTGGCCATGGTTGAAAAGATCAGACTATTGATTTTCTGTGATATTTTTAAACGTTAAATATAGAGAGACCAGTGAAAATGAAATAGGCAACAAAAGAAACTTTGAGAAGGAATTATTCTGAAAATTGGGATGATTGAAAGTATGTGATTAGAGTAGAAACTTAGAAAAATGGCATTTGATCAGTGACTTAATTTTCAAAATATGACCTCTTAAAGATATATTAGTAACATTTCTAAGATTTTTGTTAAATGATGGATCAATGAATCAAACTAGAATTTAAAATGGAATCTACAGTGAGTAAAAAGAAGAAAAGTAAACTGTTTCAGCCATAGCTTTATGGAATTATTTTATCATCTCAACACTACAGGCAAAGAGTGCTATAATTTCTCTTGATTATTCTCTTTTGCTGAACAAATTTTGTGATTAAGTCGTGGAGCGGTTATGATACAATCTTATAAAATGATTTAAAAGGGCGGGGTTAAAATTAAAATCACTACGATATGAGAATGTAACGGTCTCCTAAGCTAAGAAATTTATGAGATTTAATGTAAAATACACCTCTCTTCAATTTGCAGTGGTATCAAGCAAGTAACTTTTCATATTATATAATGGACATTAATCATCTAAATAAAAGTTTGCATACTTCTGATATTCAGCTGTTCTTTACGCTTTCACGTAGTCATTAAATGCCTTGTACGTAAACATATCATAATGCCACCCTGAAAGTTTTAATTCAACAATTAAAATATTAATCGGTGCTGAGAAAACCCATAGGAACTTCAGAATAAATCCAATAACAGCAGAACGAATTTACATCAACCATGATGATCCGCATTCACAGTGCACTTGCCTCTTTTGTGTTGGTGGTTTTAGGTTGGTGTCGCTGTCTCTCATAATGATAAGGAGAATCAGTTGGAGACTGGAAACTTGGATGCTTTCCGTGACGTGCGAATGCTCGTTCAAATCCACACATGCCCACAGGAGGCCATTTAGCGGTCCCTCCTCTCGAAAGGTCTCACAAAAACGTTCCGTAGAATTCAATTTCCTACCTGCATAATGACCCCATCCCCTGTTGAGCAAGCCTTTCTCTGGCCGTCAACCTGTACTTAAAATGAAAAAGCAAGCCGACGCATCTGAAAACCCTAACTCCTGCTACCCTCCCCTTCCATCCCCCCTCCCTTGTAAGAATCCCCGGGTACAGCCCAATGCGAAATCCTTCCCCACTCATCCCCCCCCCCGCCCCTATTCTACACTCACTATCCCCA
>WURS02457257.1:0-13805 GCA_011762765.2 Rhinocypha anisoptera | reverse complement strand
AGGTCAGTGAAGAGATGTGCAAGGCAGAAATCCTTATGGCTGTACTCACGGCTAAACACCTGCTCATCAATCATACGCACAACAATCACCAATGGCATGCGCAGCAAGAGAAAAAGGAAAGTGACAAGCACACAACCCCCGTTGCGACCTTCGGTTCGACAAGACCAATTTCATGCATGCCGATGGCCAAAAGATTTAAACGTGCAAATTACGAATGATTCACCCACGCTAGCCAGTGCTAATGATGTGTCTTTTGAGTTTTCTGAGAGGGAGTTTCTATCACCATCCAAAACAGTGGGATGCTCCGAAATAGAGAAATTGCCTATATTAGTGTCTATTTATGTGCCTTACTTCATATGCTTAAAACATCTGATCTAATTTTGGTCTGTGAAATATTGAATTATACCTCTTGTTTTATGGCTGTACTTCTGATCCTGGCCCATGTCATTAATGCTTTTGGTGCACTGCACATATTCTGGCCATGGATTCTCTTTGTGTAAATGTATTAATTGACTAGGAAAAATATTTTTTTTATGCATAGCATTAGAATTCATAGCATTTTTGTTGTTTTGCTGGTAAGTAAAATTTCAGTATCAGAGTTTAATATAAAAATGTAATCACGGTAAATCATACCAGTAACTTTCAGGGAGAGTAGTTTAATTAGAGTACTATGCCTAATTATTATTTTCAGGCATACATAAGACTTAATGCATATCAAATACTACGTATATACATACACCCTAACCAAAAAATGTTTAAATAATGAGACTTCCACCAATATTCTTTGATACAAGAGTAACAAATCGAGATTCAATTCACCAAAATACTACATAAAATGACTATTATGAAGGAATTACAAAAATATTAAACTGTTAACACAGCACCCAGATGGATTATATAGATGATGGACTTCAATTACCAATTCCCAACATGCACTATCTTTTAAGTTTTCTGAATGAGTATGCTACACATTATGATACTTTTCTTAACCACAATGTGACACTTTTTAAGTATCCAAATTAAAGTTTAAGTGTATCTCATCCTTTATAATATCAACACCAGTGTTTAATTCATCTGAACACACCTTCTGTTAATGTAATGAATTTTTCATCTCATGTGAATCACACTTCAGAAAATATGATCAGATTTCAGAAAAGAAACAACTTTCAATATCCATTTCTCTCCGCCAATGAATCAATGCTCACTTGTTTTTTTACAAGCAGAATGTAGAGGTATTCTACAGAAGTAATATGCCATTGAATTCAACATTCTGCAATATTTAGTTTTCAGGTGACAAGCAAGGTGGTTATTTGTTTAAGCTATTATGTTGAAAAATACAATGAAGATTTACTTAAAATATATGCTTCATGCCATATGATTATCAGTATTCTGATTTTAATTCTTATTTCAACACTGATAAAATCTAACAAGATCTATCTAATATGTAATACCTAGTCACTTAGCCTTATGAATTCATTGCCAATATATTAGTAATAGTTCATCTAACAGAATAATATATATCTACATATATATCATGCCATTAAATGAAATATACGTCATGATTTTTAAAAGACATATATAGTTATATGATATGAAAATTATAACTCTTTTCAAAATACCAAAATTTTCATGTTACATTACAGCCAATTCCAAAATTAGTATATGTTGTATAAAACAATCAGGCCTTAAAGAAAAGTGTGAGTTCCCCATGGTAAAAAATGGTAAAATTCTTATATGAACCCCTTGAACAGACTCCTCCAGGCGATGCTCTCCTCCATGATGCAATGTAGCCCAGTCCTAATATGTTTCTCTGCCCCCGATCAAATGTTTGGTGCGTAAACAGGTGTGATAAACAGAATCCACGACCCCATGAACGAGAGAAGACCTACAACATTTATATACATCAAGAATAGCATTTCTAAAATTGGTTTCCAAAATTATGTAAAAATGCCATACAATCAAGCACAAAAGGCAATCAACCTCATATAAATAAGGTGAATAAATCTTGTCATTTCTTGTCAAACGTTGCTTTTTAAATATGATACTTTTAAGGTACCACTCTGGTGGAAATTCTAATTAGCAAGCTCAGCGTCGCAGTCACCAAAATATATGCAGACAAGTTATAAACATAACAAGCATCAAATGTCATCAGTAAATAACTGCAGAGAAAATATTTTTCATATGACTACGTAAACTGTAATGTTAACATGTTGATGACTGACCACAGAGATTTTAGGTTTTTGACACATTCACACTCAATTGCTATGTAACAGAATAATTAAATATAAATCTAATATAATATTTAAATAATTTATATAAATTTGTTATATCTCTGGATTCTCAAAGGTTCCCCTTCTTATGGGGTCATGTTTTATGGAATATCACATGAAAAGGAAATACTAGGATCTACGGCGAGTAAAGCATTTCAAATGATATCAAATTCAACTAAGAAATATGGATGCTGGATTATTTAATATAATAATATAATGCATGTTAGGTTAAAAAATCATTTTAATTCCCAGTCCTAAGGCACGGGATTAGAATTAAAATAGCAGGTCATCAACGTGATAATAAAATAAATTTATAGACTTTATTCATAGGAGAACATTAATTGATCTTTAAAAAATTAGACAGTATAATAGGTGGGGAATATGCTGGCAGGACAGCCTAAACTCTAATGAATGTGACTTACCTCAAGCAAGTTTCGAACATCCCACTTCTCTCTCACCATGTTGTAGTGAGCCTCCCCACCACGAACCCTCGTTGGCTCACCATGGACCACAATTTTCTTGATGACAAATCCCATCCCCTTGAATCCATCTTGTTCAACTCGCTCCTGCCACGTTGTGTCATTGTAAATCTTATGCACACGATCGATGAGACTAATCTGTGATAAATAGGAATTATAGCCTAAATAAATTTTTGCACTGATATTGAAGGAAATTAAAAAAAAATTCATTCAGCCTCTTTTAATGATTACATTTACATTTTCCTAAGCAAATACATAGCTATGTGATAGATAACCTTTACAATTAATTAAAGGTCCATCTTAGTTGGAGATTTGTCTGAAAGTTTCAAGCATTCCTTGTCTGTCCTTACCATAATCATGACTAACATAGCATAGTACTGAACAACATTTATACATATTATTTTCAGTTTTCCTGAATTCACGTTCATATATGCAGTTAATTTAACTACACACAGGTAAGCAAATTTTAAAAGTTTTCTATTGGTTATGGTGTTATCACACAATAAACAAAAAAAAACATAAAACACAAAGGATATACAAAATCATGACAGGTGAGACTGAATCTCTGATATGAAACTCATAAACTATTTACTGTTCAAACATCCAGACATAGCCTCCTATGTAACATATGTTTCCAAAGCAAAAGCTACAAATACCTAACAAAATGTTCCTATTCCTATTCCAAAATTACACACTTAATGTACCAATTCTGTCACAAAAAGATAGTATAAAATATCCAAGATGGAGTATGAAGTATACACTGAATGCCACATTTAATTTCCGAATGGAATTAGTTATGATAAAAAAATAATACATTTAATGTTTCAGATGACAAGAAGTGATAAGAGCCTTGAGATAAAAAGTTACCCAGACATGGAGAGAAAGCAGGTGCATACCCAAATTGGAGGAGAAATAAGATTCAAAAATTGCTTCTCCTTCATACTCGTTCAGTGAGTGAAAGTGTTTTGTGATAGTGATTTTCACATGATTACATTTGCAGTTTAGGAGGTCATTTAATGAGAACATTTATCATTACATGCTATAACTTCTGAGTAGGCTTTTTACAAGAGAAAAGATAACCTATCAGGTTTGCAACTCTTTGGGGCATGTTGGAACTAAATGACCACCTCTCCAATACTTTAGTATTGTCAAGATAACTTAAGCAGAAACAAGTGTATTCCTAATACATATAAGTATGTAATCCAACAATGTGAAACACAACATAATATGCTCATGGAAAATATTATGGAAAATCAGTCAGTGCATTAATTAGTCAGACCTTGGAAAAATATAATTACAGCATTAGGATATTTATCAGTCTTAAAAAAGAAATGCTAATGCATTAGTGAAAGTAGTTGAATAAACTATTTATTGTGAAACTGCCAAGCCTTCATTCTATCTCCTCGACATGATAGAATTCCACAAAATCACAGCCTCAACTGTCTCTCATATTAAAAAAGAAAGCTTATCAGCAACTTTTACATTTAGGCTGCAAACAAGGCATTAAAGGCAAAATAAATTTAATTGGGGTTTTTTACTGCAATTAAATGTGAAAAAAATTTAATCAGACCAACTAAAAGAAGATTTCAAAATGATGTGACGATGACACAATGGAGCAACTATCAATTTAATGAACAATGAATCCAATGTTTAGTGAAACCAATTTTACAATGGTGACAAAAATTAAAGCAAAGACCACTCACCAAGTAATTAATCGTTGTCTTGGTGTTGCTCCCACCCATTTCCTGGTAAAACCGATAATCTGCAACCAGTAAAAGTGGACAACGGGTTTTGGTGGGAGTGTACTCATACTGATCGGACTGCCTCTTCCAGCGAGATAAGGCACTCTCTCCTGCAAGTATAGGATTCATTTCAGTTATGAACTCACATCTACCAGTACTGATACAGAATGAATTGTACCCATTTAAGATACTGCAGGGTACTCTACCAGTTAAGATATGTTTTTCATTAGCCTCAGGTTAAATTTGTCCTGCTACATCTTAACTTAATCCCTTTTAACAGCAGTAATATTTTCTGGCATGATATGGTGGAAGTTATCCATTACGGAAATGAAAATCACTTGGTGAACTCCACAAATTTCAACTCTTAAATTTGTGGAGTTCACCGAGTGATTTTCATTTCCGTTAATCCCTTTTCATTAAAAATGTCCATTATTGATTTCCAAATGTGAACTAAGGCTAACTCAAGGTTCTAATTACCTCAGACAAGCTCAGTAAATGGTACATAGTGAAGGGAGAATTCCATATATTCCTATGCTGGCTTTTGAAGCTCTGAGCAACTCCGGACATTACGAAAAGGAAAAATTTAGGAGAATGAACCCTTATCAATAACAACCCTCCAGTGAGAGGTTTCCAATGACATTTATTCTATCTTCATAACAAAGAAAAGGAAGTTGAGTACTCTCAACAATGATCCATGAAACCAGAAAGGATCACAAATAGGGTTGATTATAATAACCCTGCACTAAATTAAAACACACAATTCACTATACTTGTAACCTTTACACACACACATACAAAAACATCCACATCCTCCAAGAGGTCATTACATTTTTCCAGAGTAGAAGTGAGGATGGGCCTGAATTTTCGTTTACAGAAAATAGTGTCATCTTGAGCACCTTCCTAGTCTAGTCACTCCAAGCACGTCACACCAAAACCCTCTGACCAGAAATGATCAGTGTAAATGTGCAAATCATACATCACCACTCACCAGTGAATTGAGGGAAACCTATAGCCAACATTAGAGGTGTTCTAAGAAACTTCAACATTGATATTTTAGCCTACTAGGTGACAACAACAAGGAGATAATTCACAAATTGTTCTTCAATAGACAAACCATTCAGAGAGTAGCTAGATTATTCATAAATTCATTCACTCTATAGTTGAGCAAGAAATACTCAGTTTTACACTTGAAGCAAGAGATGTCTTTGATACTCTTCAGTTTTGTGGAGAGAACATTGAAAAGTTTAAGTCCTATAGAAAGTGTATCAAGTAAGGCAGTTCCAATATGGGCAAAAGAAAGATGCAATTTGTTGTGCTCCCTGATGAAATGATTGTGAACAATCTTATTCTTCACAAATTGAATATGCTTTTCATGCATATATAACATAATGTATAGGAAGTAGACACAGGAAAGAGTTGGAGGCCCAACTTTTTAAAGAGTGGGTGGCAAGGAGCAAGGTAATCCATCTTTGCAATCAATCTCACTGCCCTGTTATGCAATTTAGATATGTATGCATGGGGAGATATTCCCCAAAAAAGAATACCATAAGGTTTGAGGTGAGCATAAGGTTGTGAGTGTGTAGAGGTCACTAAAATAGGGCAACTGAAGAACAGCAAGCTATACTGTGGATCTTATTGACCTAATTAAAAAGTGCCAAGAATTTTAGAAGAATATTTGAAAGAGACTTGACAAAAGAAAAAAGTGATGGAGCACTATTCAAAGTCAAGTTCAAGCTGTGTCTATGAACTTAATGCTTGACTTTGAAAAGTGCCTCCATAACTATGTTTTCCTTTTTCAAGACTCTTTCAAATATATTTCCACATATTTGATATGGCCACCTATACTATATTTAAATTGGGTTGGCTTGTAAGAATTTGACCCTTCTCATCAACCCATGCTTACTATTGTGCAAAACGGGAAATTAATGGAATGGGCTAGGTAGGGGAGGCCATCCTGTACCATAACTAGACTGTATTTTCATTTTTGAAATTTCAAGACCAATGAAGTATGCCATGACTTTTGAAAACTTGTTAATTTTTTGTTTATTTTAAGTAGCCTGAAAGTTTAGAAGACACAAGAGAAAAATTAGAAAACCCATGACTGTTTGAAAATTCAAGCAATGATAAGAGTGTGGAAATGGGTACCAGGCTATAGTGCTACAAAATTATATGCTCAACATAGGTCAAAAGTCACTTACGTATCATCAAATAAATCTGAAAGCCTACTACAAAGATGACTGGCTTCAAACTCCTCCTACATCTGGCCCAGTCTTCACACCTGCCAAGTCATTTGAAAATGAGTATGGTTGACCAAAATGATGATATAGAAGTGTCTTAGAATACCTCTTACATTGACCATAGGTTTCCCTTACAATTTTCATTTGAAAGCCAATGGCTCATGCCTCTTCTTTCACCACTCACTCACCAGGCTCGTGGCCAAAGTGTTCTACCTCGTCCTCTTCACCTTCCTGCTCTATTCCCTCCTTGACGTACCCACACGTCCTCGGAGGATCCCTACCCTTTCCTGCTTCACCCAAGTGCTCGTCCCAACTGTATTTAACATCCGATGCTTTGTATGAGATCATAGTGAGGGCCTCGGGATCTTGAAAGTGCCTCCATGCAGGCTGAAGGGAATCCAAAGATTTGACAATCATTAATTCATCCATCTATTTTGATAAGAATAATGTCACAGGTACATAATATTAATAATAATAAAAGGTCTTAATTGGGGTGATATTGAGACTAAAGCAATCCGTTCTTCAATTTAACCCCACACTAAGAATCATTGCATATATTTTAAGGTCTATTATACTAATATTATCAATTATATTAAGGTCAGTTCCGATCTTTTTTCGGTTCTAGATACCAGTTCAATACTTTTCATACAGTTCTCAATACACAATTGGTGCCAATGATGGACCTTAATTTTCTATGTACATCTTTAAAGTTTCAAACTTACTGAAGTGAACTATCCATTGAGCTACCACAGCCCCTATATTAATGCATTTCAGAGATAAATAAATTATATCAGTTTTAAAACTAGATGAAGTAGACTTGTAGGTTTTGATAACACTTAGAAATATTTGTGCATGTTATGTTTTATTGAATATATGATAGAGAAATTAAGTACATAGTCAGAATGGAAAGATCCTTTTTCTTCTTGAATAAAAAACAGAAATCAAAAAACGACTTTGAGAAATAGAAAAAGTTGTTTCACTCATAATAAGCTCATTTGTAATGCAATGACCTCAGCCACAGAACACTGTATGGGCACAAAATACAAATTCCGTGTGCAGTGCCGGTTCCTAAGTACCGAATTCAAATGATGGGTTCTCGATATGGGTACAAACCACAAATAACCAGTGGCACAGAGAACCAGGTACCGGAACCAGCCTATCCTTTAGTTACACATAAATACATATCGTTTCAAAATAAGTGATGCAATTTTTTTAAATGTGCGAAAAACAATTTAAAAAGATATTAATAAATTGCATAAGTAAGACAGACAAATGCACTTGTGGGAAAACGACAAGGAAGTTGACTGACTGATACCCTTGATGAGTAAAAACCACTTTAGGGAAACACCAACACAAGGAGGGGAATTCGAAAATCTAGTAACTCATTGCTAAAGTGTAAAAATGTGTAATGAAGATGTGTGTGAGCTATAAATGACATGCAAAGAGAGAAAAAACATATTATTACACAAATAAATAATAATAAAATGACAAACCTGACATATAACATGGGAATAAAAACTTATATTAGGCATAGGGTAAAATCAGAGTATAATTATTTTAGCAATGGTGTATTGCCACCTAAAGCTTTACTGCATCAAAGTACATTCACGAAATTGAACAAGAGAAACACCAAAAATCCTAAAATACACTGGTGTAAATTCAATTAGAACGGCTATGACAGAAGTGAGCAGTAAATTGAATACAGCTGGAATTTGTGATATTTTTGTCATTAACATAACATAAGTATCCACCCTATAAGATAGTTGAACTCAATACTTTTGTCTAGTTTCACTGACATGACCAAGGAATATGCCATAAAGAATACTGCTACGCAAACACACATGGAATAAATAAAGATACAACATATTAAAATGTCTAAGTAACTCAGACGGGAACCACCACTAATATTCTCTATGTGATGGCTTTTTTTAACTAACTATAATGTGAAAAATATGACCCAGTATTTATTTAACTATTTGTATCTCATGAAGGCATGGGATTAATAATCAAAAAAGGTTTTATGTAGGCAATATGCATTGAACATGCTACCAGTCTCCAAATGTATGAAGGATTGGTTATGGTCTCTCCCATTGGTGAACCCTTTTCAGATATCCCAGCATTTGACAGTGAAAAAGACCTCCATAAATTCCTGGTGCCATGAGAGTGGTAGTAATTACAGCCTCAGGGGTGGTGGCGAAAAACATACAGAAAACAAAAATATAATTTAACACTCACAAATAAAAGGGCCCAATCATTTCGATAGTGCTAACATCTTTTTTGAGGCATAGAAGGGTACTGTGGGGATGGAACCTTGAGAAGGGAGTGGAGGAGGGACAGAGTGAGGAGTTGGGGAGGGGAGAGAGGTTAGGGTGGGAGGCATATAAATACAAATAATGTAGGTTTTTCTTGTATTATTATTGCATTGTTATACAGTTCTTAGCTATGGTTAAAGTTTCAAGTCTCTAGCTCATAGGGAAGTTAATTTAAAATTGATTGCCAAATGTGCAAGGAACAGACAAGATAAAAATGTGGTAAAATTACCTCAATGTGGTAAGTTTCATCAGGTAGCTGAATCGTGGCAGTCATCATTCCTTCATCTAGGTTAACACTGGCATGAGATGTCACCTCCCCAAACACTCTTCCTTCATAGAAACTTTCATGATCTTAGAAAAGAAAAAAATGGCAGTTAGCCACCTTAAGCATACATCAAAGCAAACAATATCAAAAGATATTTAAAGTGGGTTGGTGAAGATGAATAAATTACTCACCCACATGATATGGAATTTCTTTTCCATCACCATCAACAGTGTAAGCTTTGAAGTTGGAGTGTAACACGCCTTTTCTAGGGGTTAATATGAGTCGAAAATCCCTAAAAACATGAAGAGCTGACTTAGAATACTTTCAATTTTTAACGGGGGGGTTAGGATGCCATTGCATAATTCGTAAAATTTACCCATCATTTCTAAAACATGCCACAAACAATCACATCACTTCAAAATATCACTATCAGTAACCTTGTGCTGAAACACAACATGCTACTCTGGAAATCTATAGACCAGACCCTTTACCCTAGGTGATATGACTTGCACTTACACATAATAGTGATTTTCAAAAAGTACAATGGGATACAGTGAAGTGACACGAAAATGGTCATCAATTAAATTATTTTTTAAGAAATCTGAAGCACAAGTTTACATCTAGAAATCAAAATTCACGTTTTTAGGTTATATGAGTATAAGTACATTGCAGTAACACCAACTGCATGAGTCATAAAGTTCTGTATGATGTGCTGTGTTATATTTTACCTTGGATTCAATTGTAACCTGGAAAAAGATGACTGGATAGGATACTGACTTTGGGCCCAAAAAAGAGGCAATTGATTTGGTTGTCAAGGTTTATTTAATGTTTTAAGATATCTCGGAAGAAAACCACTTCACATAAAGGAGTAAAAAAAATGGTGTCAAATTGCCCAAAAATCCTTTTCTTCGTCAATGGTAATGGTTTTAAGGAAAGGTATTAAATAACCTCCCACTGGTTATTTGAAACCTTCTTTCCTTACTCATGTCTACCACAAGCAAAAGTTAAGTTATTTCATAAAACTAGTTATATTTAGAGTAAAAATGCTTTACAAGCACTTAGGTTAAAAAATAAAGACTTTACTATAAGTCAATTGTAATACCTACTATGCCTAAAGAAAGTGACATGGATCATAATCTTTTGATGGCCAAATAAGACCTAGAGTACAAATATGTTGGTAAATGTCAATAGATTAAAGTAAAAAAAAAATTTATATTTTTTAAATTTAAAGTTTAAGTTAATCATGTCATCCATTGTAAAATATGGTTGAAGGAAATTTTTTGAAGTGTTAATTCATTCTTCATCAAATTTTTGTTGCAGCCTAGAGAACTATAATTCTTGACACCAAAAATTAAAAGTAATTCTCTTAATTATTTGCATAAAAATAAACATAAAACAGCAATAACAATTAGGTAACTATAAATTTTCAGGATCTAACTCTATACAATATGAATAATAATTCGCTTTTGAATAAAGAAAAACAAAAAGTATGAATTTATTAAAATGCATAACATTAACTGGTTTTATAATCCAAAATCATTATTCAAAGTTCACTTCGAAATGTTGAGAGTAAGTCTTCATTTCTAGTTTCTGAATAACTTTAGAAACTATATACTTAAAAGTTTACCACTGTGATGACCGAAGAAAGCAAGTGAAAATTAAAATATGAAACAGTTTTTACTTTGCCTGCATTACTAAAGCCATAATATATATATATATCATATTCTGGCTTCATAACGGGTTTTTGACTCGAGGACAAATAATCTCAATTCCATCTTAAAAATAAGCATTGTTAAAGCTCTTAACCATCCTAGAGAACGAAATGAGGTATATAATTTGATGAAATACGTTCAGACTAACTACAAATAATTAAATTTCTATTTAAAAATCTAAAAATGTTTTTGATATTTCAAGTATATATGTATGACAAATATGGAGAAATCTAGGATTGTATTTATTCCCATTCTGGTGTCCAAGAAGGAAAAATCAAATTTGTATGAACTTCAGGCATCAATTACAAATAAATTAGTACCAATTAGAACCTACAGACAAATGAGTCATTCGCTATTAAGCTATTTCTATTGTAAAAGCTGGCTAAGGTAATTTAACAACGCCAATTATTCCAGAGGTTTGAGCATTAACCGCCAAATTAGTGCAATTATCACCTTCCGATTAAAATGCTAAAACATATTTACGGTTAATCTAGATAAGTTTTTTAAAAATCAATATTATGATACGAAAAAAATATTACCTCCCTAAGGTCCTGAATTTCACCTCCTTTATCTTGTTGAAAGGATGGGTGCTAAGAGTAGCCCCTCTTTTCACAATATTGTGAGTTAAGTCCGAGGCATGAATTGTTTCAAAATATTTTAAGTTTCTGTGAATCGAACCTGAAACCAGGTAACCTACGGTTAGAATATCATGGAGGAACAAATATTTATCACAGAGCGATATTGTAACAACTTACATTTTATCTGCATGGCACAAAAGGCTACTATATATAAAATAGAACTGTAATGCATGGCGAAAAGTTATTATTCGAATATCAATACTGATTCTATATCGAATCGGAATGTCATAAATAATAAATGAAGAGTCGAACTTTAACTAAACTTTTTAAATTCCGACATCATCCATAAGATTAACACATCATTTATTGCGTCGTTAAAAGTAAAACTAACACAGCCATGAAGTAGAATTTTCAGTCTTTGCAACGCAAAAAATTGCGTCGTGTTGGAAAGAGGGTTTCACACAAAAATTGTTTGCGTCTTATACCGACGAATACTTGCTCCATGACTTACACTACTACCACTACTACTGATTACTACAGCCACATTCTAGCATCTTAAAATTACGAAATCGCTTCCGCCTAAGTATCGCCACCATGCATTGGTAGCAGGAACTAAATATACACTTGTATAAACACCCGTTTTCAAAGACCTCACGCAGCATTCCTATTGGTTCATTCTATGGCGTAGCATTGAGAGGGAATTTGAAATGCAATGAAAGGCAGGTTTTTCACACACACGAAAATTTTATTTCACCAAAGTGACCTAACATGAAATCCCATTCAGAGAGTGAAAGACATTCACAAAATAGTAACATAAATGGAAAAAGTAACCAAATAAACACCAATTGCATATTATGCATTAATATGTGCATTGTAAAATGTAAAAACATATTCCACTTTTACAGTTTGACTTTAAATACCATTTGGTTATATGCTGTATCATGCTAATCGTAGGTCATGAAAATAAAACTTTGCAGTCCACATATAATTTTAATCAATTGTTTCACTACACTGTAGCATCTTCAGGACAAAGTTCACAAGAAATTTGCAGTGAATATATAGTCAACAGTTGGGGTGGGGGGAGGTGTTGGAGGAGGCAGGATTGGAAGATCAACTACATTGTAGGGGCCTCCTTAATATTAGGCAATTTTCTGAAAAAACCTTGGCATTAAACCAGAGTTCCATTCTCCCAAAAACCTAAAATTCCTGCTTCCTAAAGTTAAAGACCCCTTGAACATTTTGGACCAGAGCAGTATCTACAGGCTTCAATGCGGGATGGAGACTGAGGGTTTCAGGAGCAGAACACAAGAGGGACTATGAAAATGGGGAGAGGAAGTCACAGTTCACCTCTTAGCAGAAGGACACCGGGCAAATTTCATACCTGAGATGACTCATGGGGAGACGAAGGGGATGAGGATAGACATATGGGAACAATTTACCATCTTATCAGTCATAAGGATAAAAGAAGCCATCACAAACAACCACCTTTTTCCCATCTACTCCCCCTTCTTAGAACTTCCTCAATTGATCCCAAAAAATCCTTTCACTTTCCTGGCAGGCCAGCCCTCCCTTCTTTCCCCCTTACCCCCCATCTCATAGATCCATGTGCAGACCATTACCCCCTAACCTCACCACCTCCCCTGCTGCACTTCCCTCAACATTAACCAGGTTTCCTCCAATGCCTCCCCCCACTCCAACTGTTGACTATATATTCGCTGCAAATTTCTTGTTAACTTTGTCCTGAAAGCTGCTACAGTGTAGTGAAACATGTAGACCAATTGATTAAATTTATATATTATACGTGTAGTATTAGTATTTTCATTTTATTGGGTGCTTTGATGGCTGTGGTAATTTCACACCACTTCAAGTCTTCTGGACAAACAACATCAAAGCCCTGGGTGGGATTCGAACCGGTGAGCTTTGGATGAGCCGGTGAGCATGCTACCCACCAGGTTAACCCAGTCTGCATATTATATGTGAATTGTAAAGTATTTTTCCATGACCCACTTGTTTAGACACTAGAAAATGTTTAAGTATGTAAGCAACAACAATGCTATAATGAAGCTGAAAGCCAGGTAGTAAAATGGTAAGACATATGCTATCAAATTGACTTTTGTCTTAAATGATAGTATATTTATGATTGAAGATCACTGCAGAGCAAGTTCATTACAAGATGCAACGAACAAAACCCTGGGTCACACTGACTATAT
>WURS02457246.1:0-13807 GCA_011762765.2 Rhinocypha anisoptera | reverse complement strand
TGCGAACTGGGATAAAAAACAACGGGTGGCCTAATGAGAGGTTTTGTGTGAAAGAGGGATGAAAATGGGTAAGGGGGGGCTAGTGCGCTAGGATATGTCTGCATATAAGAGTGGCCACACAGGTAATCCCGAAGGGGAGCGCTAGATATCGTGGCAAGGAGAAACATTCTGGAAGCATGGCTCTTGTTTCGCTGCTTCGTACGTCCTTATTTACAACGCTCTGGTCATGGATTGACTCAGTTGAAAAGTTGTCTTTTTCTGACGATAGAAGTGAATTGGACTTTTTACAAGGGCTTTCTCGGAAAATAGCTATAGTGGAGTAATCCTTCTTCCAAGTGACTTGATCGTACGCCCAAGAAATAATCATATTACAATGAATTATGAATAAAACTCACCATGGAGACTGTCCATCACGCTCCATTTGTCGAAGCACTCTACGATATGTAGTAATAAGATTAATTGCAATCATTCAATTTCATTATCACTTCCAAGTGGTGAATTTATTAACCTTCAAACATACATCTCATAACTGAACATTCTATAGATTCACTGCTATATGTTATGTAGGTATACGTCCGTATATACAAAAACTGATGCATGTAAATAAAAAAGCAGATCTCAATAAATCACTTATTACCTTGTGCACTTAGTTATACATAGATGATTTAAACCTAACTTTTATTTATCACCACCCTATCAGAAAAAAAATCATTTTTACGCCTATCAGATTATCTAATAATTGATGAATTAAAAAGAAATTAAATCCTCAAAGGTAGGCATCCTTGAGTCATATGCATACATAACAATATAAAAAAAACCTTTTACATTGGTTTTCATATGTGGTGGTGCCTGAGGATGAAAATAAGGAGAAAATAAAAATGCCCTTTTAGAAAGTCCCTTTAGAAAGTTTAAGAGAGAGTTTTTTTCTGCGGAACGCAAGGGAGGCAGCGCAGGGACGTTGGACCAGAAGTGTAGCATGGGGAATTTACCGTGGAAGGTGCCTCCAGAGCCCTAATATGACTGCTTAAAAGAGTAAATATTCGATGATTAAGAAAACGGACATGAGAATTGAAAAACTTTCAACAAGGGAGGCGAATAAATGCAATAGGGCGTACCTAAGGTAAAAGAAATCGATTTAATTTAGCTTAACCCACTCGAACTTCAATATCGTCCCACTCAATATTGCGGACTTGGCTGAACAGTTTGAAACTCCCATTTGAGAGTGCTCTGATTCTCCGAGAAAAAAGTTGGCCTTAAGAACTCACGGAGCATGAAACTTGGTCGCATATCATTGACAAAATTTGCCCGCTTCCTTTTGTAGGACCTGTTGAATAATCAGCATCCAAGAATCCTGGGCACGTTTTTCGGAAGAGTTAGGCCAAAGTTGCGAAACTCACTCGCGTTCTTTTCGGTTTCAACGTGGACTTCCAAAGCGCCATTAAAGTCCTTTTTAATTGCATTTTCTTTATTTCTAGGGAAAAAAATTTGAAAACAAAATTTCCCAAAACTTGGCATCAACAAAATTTTTTTGAGAAGCTCGATCTCAGTATGTAAATGATTGTAAGATGAATTTCATGTAGGTATTTTGGGAGATAAAACGAAATGTCATCTACTCTCATGATATCCCCTGGGAAAGTGAGTATAATGAATTTTTTTCTGAAATAACTTTCCCTTAATTCAAATACACAAACTTATCAGTAGAAGTTATTCTTATAACGACATTATTTTAAGATATTCATTTTAAAAAATGTTAATTTCTCACGATTCCAGATGGCTAAATAATGGATAAGATTTTCCAGACCCAATTTACATTGTAAGAAAGATAATTTTTGTATCTACAAACAAAAAGGCATAGAATGCTTGTAAGAGAAATTAAATCTTTCAATAACTGTGAATTGCTTCTTTAAAAAGTTCAAAACATGGTTGCATTGCAAAAACGAAGGGGATATGTATATGCATAAGAATCATCATCGCCTTATATTTACATTTACGTTGTGATAAGGTAAGTCGTCATTACGACATATGATTCTTTCAATTTTTTTATTTTTATGTAGTAATTTTTTCCACTTATGTTATGAGCTTTGTTATTTAATAATAATTGTTACTAAAAATATTCAAAGATGTTATATATGTACAATGAAAACAGATAATTCCTGACTTTTTCTTTTCTTTAATGAAGGAGTCAGCATCCTCCACAACAACAAAAAATTTTAATTTATTCATCAACTGGCAATTGAATGCTTAAAAAAATTAAAACATGAAAATTTTCTATAATTCTACAAGCCCAGATTGCTATTATTATTTCAATAGGTAGATTAAGATCATGGACTTTGTCACTCGGCAACAGGAAATAATTGCACAATGCTAAAACTCTACAAAAGTTGTCAGCAATCCCGGTGGTTTTAAAGACACCAGAAAACCACCACCCAGCACTAAAATGCGACGTCGCTCAATTTTTAATCTGCTCTTTAAATCGCGTGCGGCTGAGTCAAACATTGCAGGAAGTAACTCTGGGTATGTCAGGCGGGTGTGCTCACGTATGCAAAGCTCCAACCCATTTCACGGAGCTTCAGCCACCAAAAATATGACGCAACGATGACAAAAAGGCGAAGCAGAGATTTGAAAATGCATAACTCCGCAGTATTCGCGGATTATGCATGTAGGTAACAAGCACATGGCCGTTATCTGCGTTACTGGATCTCCTCCTCGCCAAAGGCCTCCGTGAAATCTTCAAAACTTTCGCCTCCAATGATCTCACCCCCCCCCCCCCCTCACTGTCTCGCTCCCCAGAGCGAACGATGGAACCCAAATGGGCGCCGTCGTTCCATTCCGGTCCACTTTGCTCGGGGACCGCGCCGCCTATCCACCCCCCTCCCTTTTCCCCCTTCGACCGCGAAAAAAAAAGATAACCAACTGCCTTCCGCTGCGTCAACTCCGTGTCTCCGACCTCGAAGACGAGGCACTTTACTTGTCAGCCGGCATGAAGGGGAAGGGATGAGAATGAAAAATATAAGGAATAAATGCGCATTATAAAGGGAAATATTAAACTTCCAACGGTGGAAAGATATAGAGAGTGGAGACAAAAAGATCGAGAAGCAAAAGAATCTATGACATGGTGAGGACAAGGATTTCAACGAAAATTTAAATTAGGACTTAGTTATTTTGGTGAGACTAGATCCCATTGGAGAGAGTAATTAATTACAACCTTTGAATGTATTTCAATGACTACCTATCTTTAAGTATTTAAATTAATCTATTATTATCCAAGCATTATTTCGTGGTTGCAAGTGTTAAAGGCAGTTTCAGTGAAATAATTAGCTACTGAGTTTCTCTATGTCTCTTCAAACTAAATTATTTATATTAATTTTCATTACGTTTAGAATAATGTATTCTTAGTTCCTCGTCCCTTAGTTAGTGGTAAACTTTGGTATATATGTATCTCGCAAGAGGACTAACCGAAACCAATTTTTTTTCTTCCTAAGTATGTGACCATTTTTCTGGGGACGCATTGTTAAATAATCTTTGGCATATTATTAATACCGCATGCCCTTTATGACTCTAACCATTTAGGAAAATTAGTTTTAGACAACAAAGCTCTAGGATGGAATAGAACCCGCGATCTTAGGGTTAGCCAGCGAGTGACCTGTTCACTTGGGTAACCTGGTAGGCGAACACTGAATACAAAAGTAAAATATGCAATAGCTTTGAATGAAATTAATGAACTTACTCTTGAACCGCATTTATGTTTTCATGCTTTTGTTAATCATTATGCTTGGAGTTATTAAACATAACTTTTTACATTAAAATTATCATTGAAACCATGGCAATGACGCAAGAAATGTAATGAAGGATTCGAAGGAAGGCATTCCATACCAAAACGTATATTACTCGTGCAGATATATATTGTTTTCAAAAACATAGCCCATATACTAAACACAATTTAGTGGTAAGGCATAATAAACGTTTGAGACCAAAAAGTGTCAAGTAAGAATTGAATTTATTATAATAATTTAATAACTGTTTCCTTAGTTTACTGTTGTGGTTTCACGAATGCATGTTTTATTAACTAGGACCCAAAATATCAGATCATTAAAAAAATTGAGGTTTCAGCTACTTATCAACGACGCGGGTATTCAAAATGAAATACAAACTTAATATTCATATAGTGCAAGATATTTATTAATTACCTTTTAAAAATCTCATGTAGTGTCATTTTAAAATTCGTTTTACCTGATTTTACCTGTTGTATACAAATGTACTTTTCTATTTGGAAACACATTTATCACCGTAACAACCAGAGCGAAACTTTCTCATATTCTCAAGGCTTGGCTTACGAATTTCATGGATTAAAATATTATGCGTATTAACTATTATTCTTTTCTTACGTCACATTTATATTTTTTATTTAATGGGTCATTTGATGAATTCTACTTACCCCACTTATCATGTTAATTATATTTATGCATTTCGCAATATGAATTGCGAAAGGAGAACTCTGCTGATATTACGAATAAAAGAGTATTATTGAATAATTTTATTTAAAAATGTGACCAATTCCGTAGTTGTGGTCGCATTAAGAAGCATAAATATGTGATGCTATGGTTAGGATGAAAGAATTAATTAAAAACTGTAATGTATATTTAATTCATCTGTAATACTAAAGAGGCAGTCATTTTTAGTATATTGTTTCCGTTTTTCCGTATAACTACATCTGCAAAGTTATATTATTTCCTGATAAACGTTAAACTTTTGGCCAGTATATTTAAATTTACAAAGATGTGTTTGTACTCTTTTAGAGAACATGAGGGTTTGCGTGATCTATAATTCAAGATGGTAAAAATGTACAAAATTTATTTTTAATGGATGAAGTTCACGGCTATTCCCGACATATTTTCCTCCTACTCATCACTCTTCCTTCTGCTTACTCTAATGGCTTCACGAACGGTTTACATGTATTACACGATTTCTGGACAATTATTACAAGACAGCTCTGGTACAATTTCAACGCATTGATACGAAATATAGGAAAAGCTACCATTTATTTATATTCTATAAACACCGTAAGTAGAAACTTTCAAATTCATCTAAAAGTGAAATGATAAATATAGTAAATAGACAGTGGTTTAATATGAAGTATATTAAATGCAGGTTCTGAAGAAATTACAAAAGAGCAAATATACGTAGAGACAACTACGAATTGCGGAAGAATAGTAAGAGGATAGAACTGTACATAAAATCGTGGATTTGAATTTTTTATAACACCCCTATCAAAAATCCATAGATATTCACTTTATGCTGTTAGCTATTCTCATTAAGAATTGTGGAAGATTTGTTATTAGAAATAACAGTATTAAAATAATCCAGAATAATAGAATGGCAATTTTGAATATCTGACTTAGCATGTTATTTAACTAAAGTAATAGTAGTAGTAATACCTTTGAATAATGTGAAGCATAATATTTAACAACGCAATGCAAATTAAAGATTTTTACTATGATCAGTATACATTTTAAGAGACAAGGAGAGATATTGAACATTTTAAAATAATGAAAAATATTACAAAAAGAGAGCCGACTTCTCACAGATTCAAAACAGCACCCTTATTGACATTAGGAAAAATATATTGCAATAAATGGAAAAGTGGCGACACTAGACAGTAATTACAATCTTATGGAAGTATAGAATGGAATAGAATAAGCATATGAAGTAGTTGTAGACAAGTGGAAAAGGAAGATGTCCTAGAATATTAGTATCCAGAAGCTGCTGATGAAATTCGTCTGAGGAGAAGAAAACCTAAAGGGATTAGATGATATAGATATGCGTATCCAAATAATTCTAAGACTGAAGACCGTAAGGAAAATAAGCGCATCTTCTGCCTGTTACTGATGACTGGAGGCAGTTTTCTTAATGACCTTAAAATAAAATATATTAAAATCTCCTACTACTAGTTATCAACTAATTTATAGCATTAAAAATGATCTAATGTAGGAATATTAAATACATATCATATAATGTTTATAACACGTATGTCATAACGTACTCGTATAATTCAAAATACGTATCACCATTTATTCCTAGAGTATTTTCCTTTTTATTTTGAAAATGTCAAAAAATTATTCATTTTCTTCTACCTCTTTATTTGAAAATGGCGCGTTATACTAGAACCGGTATTTAATGTCATTTAAAGCTCGTATTAATAAATAAAAATTGGTCAAGATTCACGTCAACACAATGTACTGTTCGTTTTTTAACTCAATATTTGGTTAATTACTAAATTAAAAGTTTAGAAGAAAAATACAAAATATAAAATGAGCAATATTACTAGATTGAAGTCCTACTTACAGGAATGAACATACATTTTAAATGAATCACCGTGCTAACATTTTCTAAAAAAATTGGAAAAACGGAAGGTTTTGTGAAATACTCGGGAAATCGAACTCTGTGAATTCGGATGGGAATGATGCAGGATAATCCCAAGCATAAATAGTTACGTTATGAGTTTTGAAATTGTCACTCGGTCGTTACCACTGAGTTAGCCTATATCACGGAATGCATGACATTAAAAGAAATTTTTAAAACTTGATCCTGGAAAAAAAGAAACCGTGTCTGAAAAAAAACGATGTCCAGAGTGGACTTAACTCAATTACCGTTTTTGATGTCATAATTAAAAAAATAAAACTTTTTAAATTCCGTTTGCGTGGGCACACCGGACGCAGGACCCTTTCCACGAGCGACAGGCATTAATTAGCGGGATATCCAACCGCTTTTGCGAAGAGAGGAATCGGGGGAGCGAAAGAGGAGGCAAGAAAAAAAAACGACTAAAAACTAATAATCCTTTCGGGGGAGCGGAATGAAAAACGGATAACTCCGTGGGAATATCTCCGGAGGATTTTTTTTCCTTCGAGACTCACCCGTGTACTCGGGACTCCTCGTGTGGAGCAGCAGGTCTGAGCCCTTCCTACCACCGCCGCCGCCGCCAGAGGCCACGCTGACGTACCCGCCACCGCCGTATGGCACCGTTCCGGCGACGCCGAACGGTTCGTGGTACATCCCAGCGACGCCTCCGAGCTTCTCGAGGTCCGTGTCCTCCGCCGAGACCTGCCCATACACGTCGCCGTTGTTGTTAGCCTGTTGCTGTGGATGGAATGGTTGAGGGTGGAGGAGGATAGGGGGCTGACCCCCCACAGTGGAGCCGTTGAGCGCAAAGAACTCCTGACACGTTCGGTTATCATATTTTTGGTGGGCGTCAATTTTTTCGAATTTTTTCAATTTTTTCCGCGCTCATATTAAAGGGCGTGTATTCATAGTTCCGTACATGGTGAGTGCGGGCATAATCCGGGTGCATTAAATGAGGAGGTGAAGCGTGTGCGCGCGTGGGAATTTGAAGTGTGCGGCGAGGGAGGGAATGGAGTTGAAATCGCGGAGATTTTTGGGGCGGAAAATACATTTGTAACATTTTCGAGGAAAAAATAAAATCAAAGATCCGAAGGAGTAATATTTTTATAGAAAATTTTGAAAAAAACATGTCCAATGACCCAACATGATCATTGTAAACCAAATGTCAACATGGTCATGACAAAATGGAAGATCAATAATAATTTAGTTTAGGTCAAATAGGACGACAATTTGGATTCGAAATAAATGGATATTAAAATAAAAAAATATGTTTAATACAGGGAAAATTGTGCGTGTGAGGGGTCATATTTACAATGATAATTGTGCATAATGGAATTTGGCAAAAATTATATTTACGAGAGCGAATATCGTTTAAATAAAATGCGTAGACAATATGACATGATCCAATCAGAAATTTAAAAAATTGATCCAGAAATAGGCAAGAGGTAAAATAAATATTTTGTTCAAAATAAATTAGAAGATAAGATATTTAATTAGCATTACGTGCGATATAAAGAATTTAAATTATTAGTGTGTCAGATATAATGTGTATGGCGTCGGTGAAAGCGTGAGGTTTTTTTTTAAGCGAGAAGCACCACGTTATCCGAAAGGATTAGAAAGATACAAATAAGGATTAGTGACGAATGTTAGCATGGCAGGAAGACGGGTGAGGTCGACAGAGAGTAAGAGGAGGGAGAGGGTGGAGATAGAGAGAGGGAAAGAGAGAGAGAGTGCAAAAAAGGATGTTACTCAAGCGGTGCAAGGTAAGCTCTAGCTTAAACTTAATAAATACACTGGCTTTACCATATGACTTATTATGAAGCAAGCCAGTCAAGCTCAGCCTAGTCGTGTATTCTGCTAGACACATCACAAAGATAGGATTTTCCTTAGGTTACAATGGTCACTGTATACTGTAACTGTATACAAATTACAAAAGGATAAATCACACACAGGCATGGAAATATAAGAATTTATTCTTTTGAAACCATCACATAAAGTTAAAATTCATGCAGTTGACGCGTAAATTATCTATAAATTAATTCGTTTATCTGTACAAAATTTTCGATATTTTTACACCAGAAATAATGAATCTTAATGGCAATATATTTTCTGTATAACCGATTTCAAGCTCAGTGTGACAGTACCTACCGATATAGTACTAATAAGCAAAATGAATTAAAGATAAATATAAAATGAGATTGAATATGATTAAACACTGAAAAAAGTGAGGTGGTGTTACGATAAACCGAGAGGCATTGGCTTTAGGGCATAAGAAATTGATTCAGGACCATATGACGATAAATTTTTCGGTAAAATGTGCTAGTTACATTTTAAGATGATTATAAAAGTCATATCATCTCACAAGGCCTTTGACAAAATTAGTTTCTCATCAAGAAAAAGTAATTAGAATATAGTACAAATGTAATACAAAGATAGCTTTCCAAATAAAATACAATACAAAGATAGATAATACAAAGGACATGGTCTAAGTGTAAAATATAAAATGATTGTAATGCTATCAGACATAAATAATTTGTGCATCGAATGACATATTTCCGATTCATGACCTCCCTTCGCCATGAAAACCCGTTCATTCGCTTTATCAAATTTTAACGCGGGGAGCACGTACCAAATTTCCTCGAAACTACTCCATGATTCCACAAAACCCGAACAGCGCGGCGGGAATCACCGCGCGGGGAGCACTCACGGAGGACGGAGCCGCATTACGAATACAAATTGGATATAAACAAAACAGTCCTGAATCCTTCATTATTAACTGATAGGAGAGCGGAATCCGAGAGTTAATAAAGCCGGCGAAGTTGGCCCTCTCTTTTGCCCCACGGGCCTTCACAGGGTGGAAGGGTCGTGCCCTCCCCTCCATTTTCAGGGATTTCCCCGGAATGCCCCGAGCCCTGCTCTCGCTCCATGCGAGCACTAGGCGGTCCCCCATCGGATTCCCTGCCTGGATCTCAAACTCACGCAGATGCGCACGGACCCTTTCGACCTCGAGGGCCCCACCCTTAACCCTCCCGTTTGCCTCCCCTTCGTTATGCAAATTTGCCGTCCGCACCCCGTCTTACACGGTGCTTTTGTATCACTTTTCGAACCCAGTCTCATCTGGTGCTACTTCACTGCAAAGGACAATGCTAATTGCCACCTACAGTGCCGCGTCTAAGTCCGATCACAGCGCTCGTCGTCGGTGACACGAAAAACTAGGGAGTTGAATGCTACGCCTGACTTGAAGCCCTTGAGAGAGGCGGGGTGAGGCAGATTGGAATCCACCGAAGGTCATTTAGCCAAAATTGGTAAATTACGCCTCCAATTTCCTTATTAACCCCTTGGGATTTTCTGGAATCCTGTGGCAATCTTCATATTTGGGTTCGAGGAATTGAACTTTGATAGGAATGATGACAAATCACACAGAGTGATTTGGTATAGTGCTAATCTTGCTGTAAACAATCTATCATAGGATTCAACAAGTTTAATCAAATGTTTCTGATTGATAAATATAATCATTACTACTCATAGCAGGTTTCTAAGGGCATATAACTTTTAAAGAAGTTAATTACGATTACCTCTAAATTAGTTATGATCGAATTGAGGCTCCACGTCTAAGCATCCATAAAACAGAATCCATAAAAGTGGAATATGCGGATTTACGAGGATGGGAATGCGATTGATATTTGTAGTATCCTACACGGACTTTGCAGGACGATTTTCCTCGGCATAATACCTTTGAGCAGTACTTTGACCTAATTATATTAACAAAGATAGAATTCCTCAAGCTCGATGGACGAGTTAACCGATGGTCCCATTCGGATCGCTGCAGTGATACTGCTAACCGACGATCGGATAAATCGGAGAATTGGAATTTCGGTGACGATATTTCTTAATAAAGGGAGTAAAATAATAAGTAATGGTATTGATATTTACAAACACCAGTACATATGACGTATATAATGTTATTAGTAATTAAGTATGTAAGGTCCCAATCTTAATATCCAATATTACTGGGCGAAACGTTACAAAGGTACTCAATGCAAATATTTAGGGGTTCACATGAACAAAATTTTAGGGTGGGGACTTCACATAGATCATATTGTTGGCAAGACCATCAAATCCCTACACTGGATTATGATAGTAACCTCAGAGGAAGCAGCCGGTCAAAAAAAGGAATGCCTTACATAACCATAGTTAGACTTTTCTTGAACATGCTACGACTACTACTGTATGCTCGTACTACTGTATGGGACCCGCACTAAAGAGGACTGACTAAAAAAATTGAGAAGGTACAACGAAAGGCTGCCAGGCATGTCTTAGGTCGGCATAAAAAACGGACAGCGTGACAGAGATGCTGAAAATTTTAGGATGGGATTCACTTGAGAGCAGAAGGAAATTAAACAGACTCTGAGCTGTATACAGGGTTTATTCAGGAGAATTAGGATGGAGAGATTTTAAAGGGAGATTAGAAAAAACCAAGCTAGGTAGGTAGAAATGACCACCGATGTAAAATAAATGATAGGCCACAAATGACCAATGTGGAGATGTATTCTTTTTTAATAGAGGGATAGAAGAATGGAACCAGTTACCTGAAGAACTTTTTGAGTCCTTATCCAAAACTGTAAATTCATTTAGAAGAAAATGTAAAATGTATGTAAGATAAAAAACCAATATCACCATTGGTATCTGGTGATTTACTGTTAAACTTAAGTATTTATAGAAATTGTTAACTAATTGCAAAAAATGATTATTACTTATATATAGATACAAGGGTGATTCCATTGCAAGGGTGATGATTGTTGCAGGTCACCCTTGCCATTGCCACCCGGTTTCTCGCTCATTTGGAATGCATATTGTTAAATGAATATAAAAAATAAAACGATTAGTTTCTTACCATTAACAGTATGTAAGATAAAAATGAAGAAGTTTAGGTGCAGTTATGTTTGAATGCACAAAGAAAATGATTTGTCTGCACAAATGGTAGATGGGTAAAACAGCTTTGAGGTGATTATTCTGTAATGACCTTAGAGAATATTTGTTTACGAATCAGCTTACGAATTTGCTTACGTTCAATCAGAATCAAGTGAATAAAAAGTCACTTTGCACAATCACGTCTAATGCCGATAGGAAGATGAAGAATGGTGATATATGCAACATGTAGTAAAAATCAACTTGCTTAAGACCGCGATACTAAAAATGTAATTACGAAATATGAAACAAGTAACATTGTGAAAGCAATACTTGGTAAAAATAATCGTTTATTTATAAACTATGGCATGTAGTAGTGAAGAAGCTACCGTAAATTCGCCAAGGGCAACTGATCCCAGCGACAGACAGTTGTGCGAAAAATAGAGAAAATGAATGAATACTCTATGTACGGGATTTAACGCAGCCCGAACCCGTACGTATTTTATAGCTGAATAAACAATCTATGAGAACCTAGGCTCCGAAAATTCGATTCCACGAGATGAATATTGACCATACGCTCTAAACAATCCCTATTCCCTTGTCGGTAGGTTTCCAGGGCTTTCTAGCTCAGCAGCGGCGAACACGACGGCTGGCCGCGTTGGACGTCAAATTTGACAGCGTCGGTATACCAGATTTGTGAGCACGGCTCGTCCCGTAGCTGCGCCTCCGTATTCGATCTAAATATGGCAGGTCGATAATGTGCGAGAGCACGGGAACAATAAACGATGGAGGAAATTAGATTGGGAGAGTGGGGCGATGGGTAAGCGTGGGGGTGTGGTGAGGGAGGGAGGTGGAGGTGAGGGGGAGGAGGTGAAAGAAACTCCGGCGGGAGAGGCGGCGGCTGCCGGCCAGTTTGCGGGAAATGCTTGTTGATCCGTTAGTATTTTTTCCGGGGATGGGAGTGAGGAGGACAGGAGGTGGAAGGGGCCAAAGATGGGGATTACACCGGCAACAGTCAAAGTCATGAGGTCGCAGGAAATTGAAGGAAACGTTTTGAGTGCATAACAAATTCCTACGTCCTGTCCTCCAACATCCCCCCCTGGGGAATGAAAGACAAGTTTTCGTGCCCCCCTTGTAATTAAATCTGGATGAGGGAGAAACACGGAGGAAAAATAAGAGGAGGGAGAGAGAAATATTGCCCCCCCCCCCACTCCCCCCCCAAAAAAAATGAGAGATTGGAATTTAGGCACACGCATCCTATCAACCGAAATACCAGGAATTGCTTATTGGCGAGAAATTGCTTACAAGGGTATTTAAACATATTCGATGAAGCAATAAAATGTATCCCTGTTGGAGTGCTTCAATCACTTTTGACTTCAAAGTCTCTTGATTTGCTTAATTTTTTTGAAGAAACCATAATCATTTATTCCGCTTGAAGGAAATTATTGCGCATTTAATACACGTAAATTTTGGCTCCTTTTGAATAACGTCAAATCATATGACATCGACACACCTATTTAGATATTAATGGTGATATCAAAATTTGGTTAGAAAAAATTTCTGAAATAA
The DNA here is from genome assembly GCA_011762765.2 of Rhinocypha anisoptera. Lineage (NCBI taxonomy): Eukaryota > Metazoa > Arthropoda > Insecta > Odonata > Chlorocyphidae > Rhinocypha > Rhinocypha anisoptera. The sequence continues at coordinate 934 of WURS02457246.1, read as the reverse complement.
AAGTACGTGCAATAGGGCTGATATTCCTGATAAGGCAGTAACGAGATGGTTTTCCATTTAAGGGCATTAAAATGATGACCAAACTTCACTTACCCCAATATCTTAAAATAAAAAAAATTTTCGAAAAAAATCCAATCTTTTTTTTCTTCGACCATTTTTTTATATTTTTTTACAAGGAATGCCTTACTTCTGTAATGAAATAATTGATAGGTAGGAATTAAATTTACACCATTAATCCCGTTTTTATCGTTATTGCGACAGATTATTAAGCCTATAAAAAGCATGCTACATGTCACGACGTGAAATATAGCTTATTATTTCAACTGTGTAATTAACTGTAGTAGATGTCTACGAAAAGTGAGGCAAAAGTCGGTTGTTGCGACAGATGCTTGATTCCATGAGGAGAGAGACAGAGAGTTGAAGATTGCTGTCATTTTGGGGTGCTCCTAAAAAAAGTCACGAGAATCATGTTACGTCTACAAACAAACTCACCCGACGAAAAAGTGAGAATCCTCGAGAAGGGGAAATTAAACTAAAACGACGACTTGAAAAGATTTGTCGGACGTAATTGTGGATTCCGCAGGGAGTGTTATGCATTTAGGAGACGACGGTTAATGGGGAAAAAAACGAAGAATATTAAAAGTGAGGTTATGGCGACAGGAAGTGAGAGAGGAGTAGAGAGGGAGAAATAGAGAAAAAGAATCGAGCGATTTCCGCGGTGCAAGGTGGGCTAGCAAATGTGATCTTTTCGAAATGTCAAGAACCATGAAGCTGTAAAGAGAAGTCGACGGAGTAGGCGAATGGGAGCGAAAAAACGACACGAAAATAAGGGAAATTGGAGTCTAGGAAGAGGAGGGGGGGAACAAGGGGCCGGGAAAGAGCCGGGCAAGCGGTAGTAAATCTACCGAGGCAAACCCATAAAGAACGTCTTGCA
>WURS02457236.1:0-13808 GCA_011762765.2 Rhinocypha anisoptera | reverse complement strand
TCCCTCCCCCTTTCTCTCCTCTCTCTCGCCGGAGTGAAAAAGTACATCACTCCCTCGGCAACGGTTCTCTGCCGTCATCGTCGTTATCACCCCGCGGCGCCGTAGGGGGTGCGCGAGGGAAGAGAGAGGGGCGTGTCGGGAAACCGAAAAATGCCTTTTCTTTGGGAATTAGAGCGCGAGCGTTGGCCTGCGAAACGTAGACGGGGAGGGAGGGAGAAAGATGTCGGCGAAACTGTTCGATAAACTATTGACGGACTCCATTTCCGCGCGGAGGTTTTTTCGACATGGGTCAAGGCGGGGAGGGGTCGGTCGTCGCATCGATTGGCGTTGCCTCCTCCTCAATCCACAAGCGCATTCTTCCTTAATGCCCAACTATCTCGCTTCGCCCGGGCGTGATTTGACGTATTAATTAATATTTCCCTTTGGTAGAGGCTGAATTTTTTTTTTTAAACTGCGAAACTAGCCCGGCGAGAAGAGGATCCGACCACTCTCCGGAGTGCGTCGTCGTGTGTGTGCATTAAGGGGTATCTCTACGCGATTTCTTTAGAGAATCTGATTTAAATTCCTACCCGTCACCCACACACATGCGAGGGGATAGAATCGGGCCTTTTCCGTGCTTGTTCGAATTAATTCACATGCTAAAAGATTACACGCTCGCTCTAACCTCTCCCAATTAAAACAACCTCATGGTAAATTTCTATGAGCTGATGATGGAAATTCTACTGCTTGGGAGTTTGGTAGTTGATAAGTTTCGTGAAACACCTGCGTTCTATGGAACACTCGGGTTTCTGACGTGAATTAAATTTCTAGGAATCGTCCTGGAGACCTCAAAAGATGATTTTCCGTACCCCGGAGTTTCCCTTGAGATACTTTTCGTTTTTCGCATGGAGACGTCAAAAATGATCCCGTAACGGCTCTGATATTTGATCTATTTATAGTAAATTTCTAGTATATTAAGGAGATAGATTTATTGATAGGTCTGGGTTGCTCAAAACGTAATGTAACCAATTATTCCAGTGAGAAAATGTTCTATTTTTTTGACAAAGGTAATAATAATAAGGGAGAGCCAACACTGGCGCAATGGTAAACACATAAGTAATCCAATGTCTACATAGTATGTCCAGTCGAAAATTACGGATGGAATTTTAACGACTCTGCTTGTCGTTGAGATTAATGAGTTCGCACCTTACTTTATTACTGATATATATTTAGAATAAATTTTAAAATTTCAGGATTTATATAGTGGAAGGAATCCATAATAAATAAAAAAATTACAACACTTTTCCACAAAAATGTTTTAATGTACTCCTTGGATACCAACCAAACCCAGTCATCGTCAGGTACTAGACCAATGATGACTCGATATAGTTGCCACGCGCGTCGTACATTACAAAGTTTTTGTGGAAACTCCCTGTAATTTTTTACTTACTGTAATTAATACTTCAACCATGTAGTAGATTTTTGACAGGATTGTCAAACGGGTCAATTTAAAAAATCTATTCCTAATAACTTTTGTTCTCCTAATTACATATAACAATAATATCCTTCACAAAATCTTCAAATATGTTTCTAAAATAGGTACCTTATTTTAAAATAGGTATATTCTCAACAGTACAAAAAACTCTTTCACCAATCATGAAGTCAGCATGTTATTTTAAAAGATTTTAATAAACTTAATTTATCATCGAATAATATAAATCTATACTCTTTAAAATTCCATGTTCGCTTTAAAGAAATGCTTTATTTTTTATATTAAAATTTCGTTAAGAGATTCGATCCCATGTTTATTTTCTGTAAACTCTTTATACCCAATATCAGTTCTTGTTAAATATTTTTCAGCAGTAAAAATCAGGATGGAACGGAGGCGTCGTAAAAAGTTGACTTCTCCTTACCAATTCATAGGGGAATATTTTCCATGGAAAAAATTTTTTTCGTGGAAGCCAGCGGTTCTGCCTCCCTCATTAGACAACCGGGCGTCAAAGTTTCTTAAAAAAGGCAACCGCTGCCAGTGCATCGGAACTCGCTATGATGTCTGGAATTTGTGCTCTCGACTTTCCAACTTTAATAAGGTTAGTTGGGTGAATGAAAATCGGGAGTTCTCACGGCACGGTTCATTTGTTCCCACATCGACAATGACGAAATCACGCCGTGAATAAAGTTTAACGTTTTTATAAAAGAATGAGGAAATGGGAAACTTCTCCATATTTGCATTTGTGTACTCGTAAGCGTATGGCACAAGTTCTTTACAGAAAGCGGTAAGGATTTTCGGAAGAACGTAACCTTAAAACAATCGGTAACTTATTAAAATAAACATTCAGAATGCGATTTTTACTTTTCATGAAATTATTAAGTGAGACGCAATGCTTTGTAATTCCACATAAATATATTTCTCTCACGATCTAGGTTTCGTTGCACTCCAACCTCATCAGGCAGTATATTTCTGTGGGATCAAATTATTCAAATGACTTTAATAATTGATTCCAGTGTTATTTTTTCGCTTGACAGATGAATTAGGTATAACCGAGAAAAAGGTGTGGTAAATCGTTAAAATGAGACGTAAAACCCTTAAAATTGCACGTAACTACGACAAAGGAGATCATATTTTAAGCATAAAATTGCTTCGTGTCATTGATTTAAGCAAATAAAAATGGTTTTCGTGTTTCCAAGATCATCTTCTTCCTTCTAAAACACAAAATAAATTGTTAATCTTATCGGAAACCAAACACTTACGCATGCACGGTACGTGAAACCAAAAAATTAACATTTGATAAATGAGGCCATATTGAGCAGTTGTTAAAAAAATAAATGCCGATAAATTTAGATGATTGAATTGTGACCAATTTTACTAATTGGTGGCAAATAGTTAAGTGGGGTAGATATGTCTGTCGACTTGTAATCATTTTGTTCGAAGTTTATTTTAATGACTCTGTTCCGTCCCAAAATTCTGACCAAACATTATTCTCTCTTAATGAGTGCATTTTCATCATCCGATCATTCCTGTGAATTTTTAAAGCCCCTCTGCAATTCACCAGGAGCGATTTGTTCGTCGTCAATGCTTTTCGACTCCAAAAATGATTCCCATATTGTTTTCGTGGAAGCACTTTTCACCAACAGTCCTTTCCATAGCCACTCGAAGCAATCGTAAGTAAATATCGGAAACTTCCAGTAAATGTTTCTCCCCACTACCAACATATTGAAATTAATTAAATTATCTTGTTTTGGCCTCTTTTTAATAATATGATTATGATGGAAAAATATCGAACCTGATGCTCTTTCATAATAAGAGTTACAGGGAGAAAGGATATCAGTAAGCATACCACCTTCCAAACTAAATTTCATTAGTATTCTCTTAATGTATAACATATTATTTATAATTATTTTTTCAAACTATTCAAACTTCAATAACGATTTCCAGTCGCGTTCCATAGAAATAAAAATGAATTGAAAATAATAGATAGCAAACAATCTAATGGCCTTCCAAACGCGTCTTATATCGATCCTTAAGCTCTTCATATTTAGAGATTCTATATATACTTAGATAATCATCTGTATATATTGTATACACACATATACCGGTATAATACGCTACTGGCTAACATTTAAACTACAAAATCCGGATTCCTACAGTGAGAGCTCATTTAATGACATGTGATCTCTAATAATGTCAAATGTAATAATATCGAAAAAAATTTCTCTGGGTTTTCTGTCATTTACAAGAACAAACCAAGTTCGCTATTTTTTCCCCGTTTTCATCATTGGTTGCCTATTTCGTTTTACTGAAAAGTTTCAGTGAATAAATAGGAGAAAATCACAATTGAACATACAATTCCTGAAATTGGAAATTTTTTCTGAAATGTTTATATGTTTCATGATGTCCTGATTTGTTGATGCAAGGAGTAATGCCTAAGCGGCATCCAAATTAACTGATTTAATAACGAAGCACCAGACGAAGAATAATTTAGGCATACATCTATCCAAGGTGTTAGGTGTCTTTAGATACCAATACAAGAAATTATCGTTTTTGGTGAAATCTTGTCGGAGGACTCAATAGGGTTGAGACATTTTATTTTAGGTTCCACTTTGGATAATAATCCTTGCGCAGCGTGATGTTATTTTTCATGAATGGAATAGGTGTTTCGTACTTTTCCGCATTATTTATTCGATCGTACAGTATTGTTTCACCGTTACGGCATCATCAGGTACGAATCTGTTATTCCAACCATGAAGTGAAGCCTGATATCGTCAATATTAATGATGTTATTTTCTTGAGAAATCCCAATCTGTAAGAATGAGAAAACAAGCGGTAGATAAAGAAAGGTGAGTGCCTTTTTGATCAGTGAGCCTAGAAAATTGGCAGGGGAATTAATCAGGGCGTTTTCCTAGTGAAATAAAATATTTGGAAAGCTACCCTAAATTTTACAATTAGCAGAGAAGGCTCTTCGTGCCTTCTCCGCTTAAAATGTTGTTTATTTCCAAATATGATTCGTTCGACGAACATCTAATTGGGCCTTCACCGCTCATAGAGCAGACAATTGTCTTGGATGTAAAGCATAGAATAATAGTTAATTAAATCACGTTCCTTATTCTTTGGTTACGTATTTCGTACTTATATTTCGGCTAAAACACATTTCATGTTGTAATTGAAGAACACATTTTGTTGTATTAGGCTTTCTTGATTTTCATTTCACTGTACGGGCCTTGTTTGTTCAACATCATTGACTATGGTCCATCGCGGATGCGGAGCGTTGTCCTGTTGCTGAAAAGTTATTCATGTAATTCGCTACGGGAAATTGTAATCGTACTTCTGTAAGAGTTAATGTTACTAACTTTTATGGGTAGAGCTTGAAGCATCCTATTACTAGCCTTTCAGATTATTTACAATGGTCGTATGTGACGTTGTGGATAGCATATTTCAGACTTTTTTAAAGAATTTAATATACCGAATTGTGTCTTTAAATTGTTTCATTCATTCCGGGTTCTTGATCTTTTTCCCAAAAATAAGTTACCTCTAGACGGAGATTTTGAGTTAATCAAACCCTTTTTACTCAAAGCATTAATAGTCCAAAAAGAGACAAGCCTTGCCTTCCTGTTGGCTTTTGTGTTGAGCTAGAGATAGAGACCTTCTATAAGCCCCAGCCTCATGGCGTCAATTCGACCTAGAGTCATAATTGTTGTTTTCTTGGCAGAAGCGTTTGATTAATTAGTCCCAGGATAGAAAATACACCTTATTTATAGTATTCTCTCTAATTCACCAGTGAGCTGGAATAGTGAGAGAACATATATGTACTCATAGTCACATCTTAATGAATTTGCATATCGTAATTAATATACTGTTTAACGATTTACTCGTTTTTTACATTTGCACCATATTTTCTTTAGAAATTAAAGAGTGAGGTGCAATCGGGAAATTTTGTTGCTTAATTTTGCTAGCTCCTGTTACACTGCGATTGTTGTAAAGCACAACTCTCCCTTCGTGGCCTCAAATAGGTAAAAAGTCTTCTCCGAAATTAATCTACCGACAGTGGCGACTTCCAAAGCAGCGAAGTTCCCCATATAATTTTGGGCGTTACACTTGTAATTTTTTACAAGCTATAATTGAATTTCTAAATTATAAATATGAATATTTTCGTTCCATTAACTCCTCTATAGTGTATCTGAAACGATCTGTCATTCAACTAAAAGATTCGGCCATTAAATATCAGTCTAGCTTATCAAATAGGGATTAAATATATTTGACAGGTTTTATGACGAGACGACAATGGAGGTTGGAAATGGAATGGCTGGTAATGGCTGAGAGGAATTCATTCCATTCATTCTCAAAATGAATTGGATATCGCAGCTTTTTGGTAATTTAATTTTGCCCATGTTAGAGTGCTCAAAAAACGGGACTGGTCGTTTCATGTTTGGTATTAAGACATTTTCCATAGTGTACCTCTTACCAAAGACGAATTTTAAGGATAATTTTAATGCCACTCTATTAAAATTTCAGCTGAATACTCAAGATTACAACTTTCCCTATGGAGGAACTTTTGTGGTGTCATTTTATGAAATCATGGTTAGAAAAATATTGTATGTGATAATATCTTATTTCCTGAATGGAGATTTGAATAAAAAAGTATTTGCCAAAGAAAAATTTCGCTCTTGTCCATTTTTACCCTAATTTTTATTGAAAACCGTTAGTTGAAATAATATTCCGGTATAGTTTTACACTATAAATTATTTATACTTCTTTACTTGTAGTTAACAAACTAGGTTAATCAGATATATTAGCCCTAGAAATTTATTATTTAGATATCTATGTTCATAATTAGTTCATCAGGATAATGGGAAACTAATTTTATGCAGTTATTGGTTGTGAAATAATTATTGGTGCATAGAAAAAGATTCTGCAAAACCCGTCACTTTAGTTGTTAGTGAAATCTCGATCTTCTCAAATGGTATTTCTCTGGTTTTTCTCGAAAATAAGTGGAATAGCTGAAAGGATTTTATCTTAAAGTAGCCATTGTTTACCTCATGTAATAATTTAGAAAATCATAAACCTTCATAGTTATTCCCTGTACATTATCAAATGAATTTGGGAATAAGGAGTTCTATTCAATAACATAAATCTGTCTTTAAAAGATAGACCAGATGATAGATTCTTCTCGAAGAAATCAATCCATAAAATCTAATCTCTCCAAATTTAGGCGTAACTATTCAGTTATATAATGGATTAATTTCGTCTTTCGAATACTTTGATGAGTTTACAGGATACAGCGATGTAATATCAAAGCAACTCAAACGGTCATGCGTGTAAAATTTCCGATTCAATGAACCAAGAATATTCTTTTATGAGTAAAAAGGTATCTTGACAATCTCTATCATTGAATTCAGTTGTCTTACTATTTCCAACTTTATTTTTTACTATACATATCGGATGCCATTTACCCAACTTGCAGTTGACAATAAGTGTATTGGAGGATAAATTAGTATATTTTAATTGCTGTTGAAAGTACCTTAACGAAGATTTCTATACGTACGTAAATCCAGAGCACCCGGTTTTATTTACTGAGGTGGAAAAGTCACAACGTTCATCACTTCTCTAACAGCTAACACTGATGTTTATACCTCTCCCAACTAGAAAACAATTATCTGTATGTGAATGCAAACGTGCCCGCGGACTAATTAAGTGAGACCGCGTATTCGTTGTGATCGAGAGCGTGACTTGAGCTCAGGACCCGCCTCATTCATGATTTGGATTCAGTGCTTTTTTCCGCTTGCCATCGCATACTGGTTAAATCCAAAACTTTGGAGCATACCTCAAAGGCATGTTTTTTTGCCATTACCGTTGCCTAGTTGACATTTAAATCAAGATATCGTATCTTATGCATTTAGAATTCAATTAAATTTCAAAAGGTAGAACCATTTCATTTTCACAAAACTACATCCGACAAAAAATATTGACAATAGTTAACTTCCTTCGTTAATGTATCATAATATATTTGAGTTACTTTTTTTCAACTCAACTTTTTTCCTTTCTCTGAAAAAGTTAAAAGATAAGACACAGTTCTGAAATTGATTCCGCTATATCAAGTAGAATCTTGCATAACTCTTGGTCCCTCAATATATTTTCCACGTCAAAGGGATGAATGTTGTGACACACAATATGCAAAAATATTTCCCGCGAACGAAAAAAAAATGCGGAAATTTTTCACCAAGAATTGATTAAAAACCCTGTTTATTATCTGGACGTTAATACTTTCTTATTATATGCCACCAAATGAAAACCTTTTCCGATGCCCTTCAACGTCCTTTAAAATTAATATTCAGTAAGGTGACTTCCATTTCTACTGGAACTCATTCAATTGACTCCGACAAAATATATTTGAACACTGAATAAAAAAGTATTTTCGCACGGAATCATCTTTCACCGTCATTTAACAGGGCCCAGTACCATAACTCAGAGGAAAATATTGGTACTTACAATAAGTGACATAGTCGGGTTGATATTAGTAAGGACACTGGCTAATGGTCTACTAGCAGAACATTATCGAGAATAAAAAAGTTGCCAGAACGTCTGGGGAGGTGTGGGATTGTGTTATTTTTCGACTCGGAAAGATAAAAACGAAGCGACAAAAATATTTAATTTAATATCTTAATGATGTGTAACTAATAGGCCCATATTCATAGTTCATTCTTGAGACGAACTCCGCTCGTCCTCGGATTAAGTCCGAGTTGAGCACGAGCCTCAAATCCGTATTCATAGTCGTTGCTTCACTCGGTATGGTCGTGGAACAGAATGCATTCCGAAAGGAAGAATAATCTTGAAATTCCAATTTCTCATAAAAAAAGACGATCAAAATGCCGTAACAAGACTAGGAAAATCTACACTTTTTGTAAACATTTCTCATCCCTAAATGTAAATGAATCTCTATCTCCTATTTCCTCCTCTACAGTTTCGCTTCCAAAAGCATGAATGGAAAATTACAACATTCAGAACACATTGTCGCCCTGAGGTTTACAAATTTTATACTAGTAATGCCAGATCAAACTGGCATGAAGGCGGAATGCGGCCATATCGTCTGCCCTGAGTTTTCGTTGAGTCAGCTCCTGCACTGACTCGGGAAACACTCCAATAAAACTCAAGTCTAAATTAAGTCATAATTGTGTTTGAGATTATGAATACAGATTCGCCCAAATTCTCCAGCTAGAATAAAAGTATAACTTGAGTTTACGACTATGAATACAGGCCATAGTTTTGGCGAAACTGGCTCATATGAATATATTTTCCTCGATCAAACCTTGCTCCGATTGAATAATAATTTTTTTCAGTGAGGGAAAAAGTCGCCTTGTCCGTGCATACGGTTACAGTCTGATAACATGACGGCAGTGAATGTTGTTGTGTTTAGGGTCAATCGCCAACAATAAGGGACAATAACCCCCGACGCCATCAATCAGTTCCCTCTTCATCTCTCATCATTGTCTCTAACGTTTGTCTCGCTCCTCTTACCCGACAGAAATGGAGAGAATCCAAGGCGGCGGCCGTCCCCCCGCACCACAGGGGATCGCGGAAGCCGCCCAGCAAGGGGTCCAGCAGGCGCAACAACAACAGGGAGTGCCGTCGGCCAATCATCAGCAGCAGCAGACGGGGTCAGGGCCCGGACAGACCACGTCTCCGGCAGCGTCCTCGTCGTCGACGCGAGCGAGCGGAGACGAGAGGAAGATTGCGGACATCACGAAGGAGAAGCCGATCAAAGTGTCCGTGAGGGTGCTAGTCCCGGCCAAGGAGCACCCCAAGGTAAAGCGGGGGAAAAAAGAACACCGGTTGGGAATGTGCCGATATGTTAGGTTTGTCGGACCCTCGGAAAATCGTTTAGGTCAGTCGTTCGACTCGCCACTTCCATTCTATTTCCCCACCACCGATCTTGACATTTTTTTAAATAAAACAATCAATGAGGTTAATTAAATAATTAAAATGTTTTTAATTTTGGCGTTCATTTCGCTTAAAATTATGTTTTCGTAGTTTCGTGTTGTGGAATTTTCCATGACTGGAAAAGAAATAAATAATCTTATTCATAATTAACAATAATCTGAATGGATTATTATTTATTTCAAGGAGTGGTATTTAAAAATGTTATTTTATTTTTCTTCCATTGCTTGAAATTGTTTCTCGGGAATTTTATGTTCCCTTTTTTGCGATAAAATATTGCAAAAGCGGAAACTAATTGCTGAAGAGAGTAAAACTCTCCATAGTGAGAACCGCCAGATCAGAAGTTACACGATACGATGTTGTTATTACAGACTAAACAGTCTTCGCACTGATAACTTACGAAACACATTTAGGGTGCAAATATTAAATTATTTTCCACCTAAATATCACCATTGTTTAGGCATTTGTCATAGCTGGACACCATTTTTTGTATGTCCCCGTAAGAGAACGTTACCGCAGGTAATTCAAAGCAACTAATAACAGAACTTTTCACCTCGTCGTTGTAGTTGAGCTGCTAACCAGATGGGTATTATTATAGGTGGATAGATACCTTGTACATTTCAGCACCAGCAAATAAAAAACACATAATACTCGTAAAATCACTATGATAAAAATCACAGTAATCAACGTTAAGTTTGGTTTGTTAGGTGAGGGTAGAGCTCACCTAGTATTAATGTCAACGGCGTGTGAAATTGCACACACACACACAAAGTTCCTCCCCCCCCCCTTGGCTTCTGTGATTTCCCATGAAGATCTGGTATCCAGAAAAACAATTTTAGCTGGATGTGCCCAGAGGCGTTGGCGGGACTTGATCCCGGTCCTCCCGTTTGTTATGAAAAAATTCTTTAGACTACCATGGTCTCATCTTTATAATGCTCTTACTTGAATCCCTAGCTTCAGTTCCCTTCCATTCGCGTAAATTCGGTAAAAATTTATGAATTTTCACAGAAGGACATGATCCTTACTCCTACAAACATCTTCTCTCTAGTGCGTTTTGTTGTAGGAAGTTTGATGAATCCCTCCGTCCTCATTAATCCCTACTCAACTCAGCAAAGTGTAATGCTGCATTACACCGCTAGAAGATCTCGAGAATTGAATTCCCCTTATCGCACACTTCAAGATTACAAGACACTTCGGAGATTACGAACCCATTTCTGAAAATTCAGTCATTTCCCTCATTGAAACATGTCGTGTCGTTTTTTGAGTGTTTTAAGTTTCCAATTCGTCGCTAGGCACTCGAATATTACCCACGACACGTGTTCGGATCGCGTCCCAACGTTCTCAACCCCACTCCCGACAGTAAGGTCTCCCACCTCGTTCTTGTAAGCGTCGCATCCATTCTTACTTATTCTGATTGCAAAGTGGGAAAATAATTACCTAGTTTGCTGAGAAAAAGAAAGAATGTGAAGAACGCTGGTGAAATAATAAAATATCCTCAAGATAAAACGTTAAACATTGTAAACTATTTATAGGAAAGTTCTACAACAAAGTGACATGAAAAAATATCCCTTCGTTTTTTCTCCTCACTTCTTCAAGCTCCTTCTCACCTTCATCGCGGACAGCCGATTTGATGCAGAAAATAATGCGAACTTATTGTTAAGTGAATAAAGTTGCAACATCATATATTAGTATTAGTTATTAGTATATATGAAGTGCAATATCACCGGCTGACTGAGTGACACCAATTCCCGGGTACTGTTACTCAAGATATCGACCTTAAATTTTCAGGAAACGATCTTATTCATGCGATGAATATGGAAAACATCGACAACCCCAAGAAAATGGCCCGGGTTCGACTCCAGAGACGTTAATCTTTGCATGTAAATTAATGGTAAAATGAAACTTTTAATGTGCACTGCAAGTTTCATCCACTCTTTAAAATTTGAAAGAATTGAGATAGAAGCTTCGGACTTGAACTTAAACTTGAATGAAACATAATTTCTTATTCTATCCGGTGGTTTAGGCCGCCACCACTTTCAGTGGAATCGTCAGACCTAGCGTCTCCGTATCTCCGCGTCGGAGTGTAGATATATTTTTTATTTACGTCCCTTCTCTCTCTCTCTCTTCTCTCTCGACCTTGGAGGCTTCAGCCCATCTGATCGGGTTGTGTCCTCTCAATTTCAAGGAAACTGCGGAGTCTTGTCGAGATCCTCGATCCCTTCTCTCTCTATCTCTCTCTCTCTCCCTCCTCTTTAAACTTCGCATCAATTCCATCGGTGCGTCAACTTTGAGCGCCTACCGCGAAGCCGTTCTCTCTCTCTCTCTCCATTGGAGTGCATCGTTGTATCATTTAACAGGAAACCGGAGAAAATTGCGCTCCGTCTGCCAGGTGTGCCACTCTAGGAAATCGCGGTTCAGCTCGGAGTGATAAAACCTGATTCACTCAATTGATCTTTGTCGACGGCATTCCGTCAAGCGGTTCGAGGGAGGGTACCGAACGGAATCCGTGGACTTACCGATCGGAAATCAAAGGTACGATGCATGTATGGAAAGGGAAGACCAGACGTCGTGGGGCTTTTTTTTTTTAAGAGCGTAGCAAAATAGCACTTGACAAGTAGGAAAATTAGGAATTTGGAGTGTGGTAATCTTTAAGTAATGAATATTTTCATCTTAAAGCAACGTTCGTGTGTTTGTTTTTTTTTTTTAAAAAAGCATTTTTTAGGGATTATTTTCAAGCACTTCATTGACGGTCCGCGCAATTATTTCGCGTGTGGGTAAAATCACATCCGTTTCGGCATTGAAACATGACGTGCTCCGGCAAAGAGCTGTCAGATGGCGAGATTTCTGTCTTAATACTCAAGGGAGGAGTAGGTCCATGGTCTCCCTTTGTCACCCTTCTTCACAACTTACTCTAAAGCGACTACATGACCATTTGATAGGAGGTGTCTGCACATAGTCTTCAATATGAATATCGCGATCTTCCACGCAATCTTTATCTTGTATCCCAGAATTCTCAATGTCAGGCGTATCGTGTTTATTTATTTATTTTTTTTTGACGGTTTCGTGATTCACTTTTCTCATCAGTTCACTCAGAGGAGATCACTGTAGCAACGCATATACTGGAAATGATCCTCCCCTTGGTGGGGGGGTAACTGTTACGACAAGATTCGAGGTAGAACTTTAGACATTCTGTCGGTGGTTCACCGACGTCATACCCACCACGAAAGTCGGCTGAAGATTTTCGAGCTGCAATGAGGGTTTGTTTAAAGCAATCCCGATAGCCTCTTTTGAGGTTTACAGTCGAAACGGATTTATATACCCATCCCGAGTTCAGCAAATACCACGAGGCAAATAGAGTGAGTGCAAAGTGCCGATGAACTGGATTTCTTACACTTGAATCTGTGGTCATGCACTAGAAATTACCGTCAATTCGCAGAAAATTAGTCTGTCGACCTTACAATACTCTCGAAACCTTTTTCCTTCGATACCCAATTATTTTTTAGCGTTATCGTTCCTCGAAAAAAAAATTGATTTTCTTAAATTACATCCAGTGCCACTTCCATTATGGTAAGGTGTTAAACAACGTATTTGTCAATAATATTGATAGTTAAATTCACCTTAAACCACTCCAACGGTAAAATTTGTTCGCCAAAAGTAATGAACGCATTCCATACCCTAAGGAGATGTTATTAAGAACGTGTTACTACCACCTCTCATTCCCTATCTTAAGAAAAAACCTTTTTTCTCGGATTTTTTTTCACTCGTACACCGCTCGCAATAACGTGCGAGATAATTATTGTGTACGAAAATTATGGCTGTTCATCATTTTGATTGCTGTTTATATCACACGAATATTTTTTGCAAGATGATGATTTTTAATGGCTGGGTAAAGGTCACTTGGCAATGCTCACCGTATTTTCACACGACGAATGTCTTCCAGTAACATCGGAGAACGAGAGATACATAAGAGAGCTCACGGGTCGCAATAATTAAAGAGTTTAGTATTAATTAGTCCCATTTCCCACCGCTAGAATCACGTGATTGTGATCCTCTCCCACTCCTCCTGTTCCGTCCGGGATTAAACTGCTCTCTCCCCGAGACATGTTCCTTGTTCTCTCTCTCTCTCTCTCCTCTCCTTCTTCCTCCACCTGCGCTCTGTCATCCTCCTTCCATGAGATTTTTAATTCCCGGATATCGTCACTGGTGACGTCACCGCCGAATGAGGCGTGCCGCGGCCGGTGACGCAACCGCATCGCTCATCTGCACCTCCTCTCATCCCCAACCTTTCTTTCTCTCTCTTTCACTCTCTCTCTACCCCCCCCCAAAAGTGCAGCCATTGTTAAAATCGCACACGGAAGATGAAATCGTCTTCCTGGCCCAGCATAACCGTCATTCTTAG
>WURS02457225.1:0-13808 GCA_011762765.2 Rhinocypha anisoptera | reverse complement strand
AGCTCTTTCCACGACTGCTGCCGTTCGTGACACGCGTTCCCTCGAATGAGATTTTCTCGCCGGGTTGGTGGAACCTTTCCCAGACTTCTCAGAAGCATTGTACTTATTCACAATATTGTAAATAGTTGATCTGGGGTACCCGAAGAATCGAATGATTTCAGTAGCTGAACGTCCAGCGTGAAGACTTTCGATAATCGCGGCTCGTCGGTTGTACTCTGCACTTGTACGTAACAGATCGGCCATTTTGAGATTATGACTGTTGACTAGACGCCTATGGCTTTCAAGAACCTCAATCGCTACCTCTGACGAAACTACTATATGGTGGGAAATTCAAATTAAAATTTGTCCAGATTTAAGTGCCGCACGCTGTACATGTGGTACAGGTCTCATTGAGCTGATTCCAGTAATGCAACTGTAGTAGACATTTAAGATTTTGTACTACACATACACTTTTCTAATTTTTTACTTATTTTTTAGATGTTCTATACATGTAACATGATATATGTAAGTTGTCAATTATGAACTGTGAGTACCTGATTGAATCCTTCTTGTGAATACTAGAGGGGTAAATGATCTTAATATAGATCTAGTACAATTTTTCTTATAACTACATTATTTCTTGAGCCTTTCTGTTAGAAAGACATGTAACTGCAATGGATTTCAGCTCCAATATGATTGTATGTATGTACTCACTGTACTGATGTGTATACATGGTTTAATCTCTAATAATATTAAATTCGAATTCAATAAATGAATAATGTTAACACATGTTCCATTCATCTACCACTACTTTTGATAATGAAAAATGGTTTTTAATAAGGTGTTCCTTCACATTAGGGAACAGAAAAGTCACACAGAGGCTAATCAAAACTGTATGAAAGATGAGGAAAATGCTTCACACAGGTGACTAACCCTGCACTTGATCATCTGCTCAGTTGTTCTGGAGTGAGAGAAGTCCCAAAACTCACCATGCACAATGTATTGCGTGCAATTTTTCTGTAAGGAACATGTGAATGGCACCTGATGGAATTTCAGTGTTTCCAATAGTGCTCTTAAAATTATTTGATGACCTCTTATGATAGCAGTGGAGGTGTTAAATTTACTTCATTAATAATAGTACACTCAAGTTCTGGGTCCAATTTCCTTGGAAACTGATAGTATCCCCTCTTTAAAAAATGTTGACTATTGAACAGGAGGCCCAGGATCCAGTGACACTGTCACATTGCCCCGGAATAGCCTCAGCCGTGGGTCATGATGTGGCGTGTTTTGGGTGCCAGTACGGGTATAATAAAGGAAAAGGTAATCCACCTGCACTTGGATGAGTAAAGGTTAGGAATATATCCTCACACATGGATATTGATTCTCTCTCAGCTCGGAGATGATCATTCACTGGGGAGATCAAACCTCGATCATCACAGAGAAGGGAAGGGAAAATAGGAAGGAAGGAGGTGAGGAAGTGAGTAGGGAGAAGGATAGAGGGGATGGGGACTACAATAAATAACCAATCAACTAAACACAACTCTAACAAAAAGACAACAAAATGAAACCGGCAAACATGAACTAATCCCTCAGACTGAGAATATACTCTGTTAGACCCAAGGTCCTGCCCAATTACTCAGTGCTTGCCAGACCAACTGATGCCCCTCTGCCAACCAACTGACTGCCGGCGAGATCCCCTCTTGCTCCTCCAGCAATCGCATTCTCTCTTGCTGCCCAAGAGAACAAGAAATAAAAAAAAAAGAAAGGCAGCAGGCCCAGCTGCTCAGAGCATTCAAAAACATGGTACAGTGCCTCTGGTCACCTCCAGTTATGGCCAAGCTGAGAGTGATTTTCTGGATATTTCACATCCTCCTTGGAAAACCACAGGCAGGAAAGGAAAAGGGACACTATCCCCTTCTTCCCGCCTGATAGGCATCACACTCGTGGGCAAACCCAAAGGATTCAAATCCTGGCTCAGGCATGAGAATTGCATTACTTGGATTAGATTTTCTTCAAACCAAGGCATTTCTAAATGCATATTTGATAGCATAGTTGATGCATATCATAGTGAACAGCATAGTTGATACAACCTATAAATTAAAATCCTATGAATGCTACTCAACTAAACGGAGAGAACAAAAAGAAGCATACAAGGGAGGGAATATGTAACATTTTGTGATTTGAGAAGGGATGATACCGTTCCAATGTAGGGGGGATCATCAGTGAGTTGAAGGAAGTTATACTGTCATATTTGGCAAAATCATTTAATAAGTTGAGGGAAAAGTTATGGTTGTGACTGCGGAATTGCCTGTGACTATTTATTGATTTTGTAATTCTTAAAATGGCTGTATTGAAATTCATTGAATCATGAAATCAAAGATGACATCCATTGTAAAAAACACTATAATATCAATTAATAAAGAATATTATTGTTATTTTATGTGGGATGGGTGGCCAGTTAATGAGTCAAGGGGGGAAAGTGACAAAGAATCCCTGTAGGCCTCTCACCTAAGAATAGTTAAATTAGTTCAAAAGATTTCAACTCAACTGAGTGAAAAAACATTATAAATAGGGAAAAATAAACTTTGTCAGTTTCACAAAAAAAGTTTAATAAATCACCAACCGGGTTGCGATTTATTAAAAATTGATTACTAGCAGAATGGATGATCATGCTCTTTGCATCTTAAGTGCCAGTGGAAATCATTATTGGAAACAAGTGTGGAGTAAGAGTGAAAGAAGAGAAGGATGTGTAAGGAAGGAGAGGCATTATCCTTCAAGAAAAAAGCAAAAGAAAGTCATTATGGACATACGATTTTCAGTTATGTCTTATTTTTCCTCCTTTTCTTATAGTGTAAATTTACAAACATTTTTTAATAAAGACTGTGGTCATATTCAAGATGCCATTTATAAAACAGTATAATTACAGTAATTATAACAGTTACTTAGTGCAGAGCTATTGGTTTTTTTTTTTATTTCATTTCCTTTTTATTGTGGTTTCTTATAGGAAGAAGTATAATATATAGTTCTTCTATTTGTTTTGAAAATAATTCTTTATGTATATATGGACCTGTAATTTTTTTATTTCCATATATTTTCTGAATAACAAAATGGAAAATATTAGTAAACTATATGAGGGTTGGAAATGAAATTGTAGAGAAATGTTCTTTTTTGGAATTATCATTAACAAGATTTACTATCTTGAAATTCTTGAAAACACAAGATTTTCACTGATGGATTCAGGGGCTAACCTTGAACACATCAAAACAATATTGCCAAGTCGCTGGACTCTTGTAGCAAGGTTGGCAAAATTAGCACAGCTCCCTGCAAGATGAGTGATTGCACAGCCCTTGCACAAAACACGCCAATCTTGGCAAGCTATTTGTACAGTTTATACTAACTTGCAGCAACCTTGCATACTATGTCGAATACAACTAGGTTTTCCAGTTTGCTGGGTTTCAATAAAGTGAAATATGCCAATATCATGAAACAAACATTGTTAGAATCAAACATAGAGATAGAATGAAAAGTTTCACTAGTTGAAATATATTTTTAAAGGATCATCTGAGCTTAAAATTCTTTCCAGTATTCCATTCCCATCCTTACTCCCAGTCTGAAGAGCCTATTAGCGCTGACCAGACTTGAAACAACACCATTCTTTTTCCATACTGGGAAGTCTCTAATAGTCCCTCATCTCAAGACCCAGGGACCAAAATCTTAGAAACATTTTGCTGAAATATGCTTCATAATAAATTCATTCTAAACCTACTGGTTCTTAAGATATCTAACGGATCTTTCATGTGGTGGATATCCCTCATCTTCTACAATCAATGCCATTGACTAAAAGATGCATTTCCTTCACTGTTAGATGAGCTTTCTTACCCCAAGGAGAAGAAGCTCCTGGAACTTCTATCTTCTCATTCACCCAGCAAGGAGATGGGTGGTTTGGTAGATGGGAGTTTTGGTACTCTTTATACGAGAAACCAGTCACCATTTTCTTTTCAGCAGAGACTGGGTATACCAGAGTGCAGGTAAGTTTGGGATTTGGGTAAGTGTCTGAAAATGTTACACACTACCTGTTATCACTTTAAGACAGGACATAATTGTTGAACACATTGAAACTGATCATTGTCCACGGGACTTCACACAGATCTCAATTTTATCTATAGATGACAAAGGGGTACCTCTATGCTACTTCATCCATGAAATTCAGATTTCAAATAAGGTGCCTAATTTTACTTCGAGCTGAAAGGATTAAAAATGTAGGCAGATCAGATCTAAGGGGTTTGGTGACTGAGGTATGTGAAAATGTATCATTCAGGGGTATAGGCATCTTTCCTCTTTCCATCAGCTGACATTACCAAAATATTATACATTTGATCATTAGTGTAATTAATTACCTCATTTTATGAACATATGACCATTCTGTGAATGAAAAGCATGCAGAATTCCATAGATTGCTCCTGGAGTGCAAACCCAACTTTTGAAACCACAGAAGTTCTGGCTAATATATTATTTTTTCTAAATTCTATTCATACAGAGGCAAAAACAAATGATAACTAGTGTAATGTAATGAAAGGCATAGTAACATGTAAAAGGACAAACAATATATATTGAGGAAAAAGGAAACCCACCATTTTCCATCCAAATTATGGCTTATTACTTATCAATAATTTGACATGCAAATAGTTTAGAGTTTGAAATATCATGAATTTAAATGTTACCCATACCTGTTGCACATGTGAAGTGGTAATACATACTTCTCTTCTTGTTAGGATTGCAAGCAAGAAACATCTGTAAGAAGAACTTCCTAGCACCATTATAGTCCTTCTGGGGGCCTAAAAAGGGTAATCAGTGGAGAGGATTGGTATTAGTTATTGATTTTTCCCTTATAGGATCCAGGGAAATGCTGAGATACAAAAGTAGCTTTCTCAAATACATGAACCTCTTTAAGATATAAAAATATTATCCATTATGATTACAACACTAGAATGTAATGCTATTTATACTCACTTCAGATAACAATTCACGAATTGCAGCTTACTTATATGTACTCTCTTCACCACTGCCCACTTTCTTTTTTTTTTCTTTTAAGTGTAATATATGAGGGTCAAATTTCTAAGGTAAATATTGGTTTCAAGATTTTAATACAACATAAATATTACTTGATGTTTAAGTCTGGTAAATCTAATACAATTTCTTACTGGATGTACTTATTTTTTAAATTATTTGCCTGTCAAAATGTTGGTAGATCCTTTTAATATCCTTTTCTGACTGGGTCTGGAGTCATAGAAATTTGTTAGAAGGTGTTACAACATCTTTATTTTTATTATATATTTATCATAATATGTTCCTCTTTTGATGTATTGATTTTAACTACATATATTGTATATAATTACATGGTTATTTTTTATCTGCCTTATGTCTTTCACTGTACTTGGGTCAATGGGGCTATTAAATTATTGTTATTAGATCATTCATTGTAAATGCAATTTTACTCGAATCTTATATGAAATTTAATTGTTGTTTCTGCTAAAAAATTAAGAAATGTATGCATATGAATTCACAGAAAAATGCTGTCATGTGATTAATTATTATGTTCATAATCAACATCCTACATGAGTGGCTATGGAAAGAAACCTTTTTCTTTGACATTGTACCATCAAGTCCCTATGCTTTGTTCAGAAAAAATGAATCTTTTCTTTTTTTAGGAATATATTTGTAATCTTGCTAGATACTTCTGAAATAAATTTTAAGGGTAGGAAAATATTGTCTGAGAGAATTTTCCTTGTTAATTATTGATCCATCTTTTATATCATCCACATTGTCTCATCACTGCTGAGACAAGGTGGATGATATAAAAGCAGTCAAAAAGGTAGTGTTGGCACTTCGACCTGAAGATGCCTGGTAAAATCCAGGTGAAACTTTTTGCCAATCATAGACAAAAAGAACACAGAACAACACCTGAAAATGGAAAGATCCACATATCTGGAATGCCATGGAAACTTACAACTCAATATTTCACCAAGACTACACTTATAATTTGCATTAGTGATGACTCAAAAAAATTAGGTCTGAGTGAAAATGTGACATTGCCTCATAATGGCATACTAAAGTGGCATAACTGTAAGACCAAATCTCTAAACAATCACAAAATATCCTATATATGTTTTCATTCCAGGAATTCAAATGTTGAGGAATCAAGCTTCGATTTAAACATATCTTTAGTGGTTTCAGTTAATTTTTTTGGGATCCAGATCACGAGAAGTTAGACTGGTCTCCCCCAGTCTCTAATTTAAATAAGAAACATGCACTGGCTGTTTTCATGCTTGGGAGGACACCCCCCTTTCTGACTACTGACACTCTTAAAAGACTTGTTATGAAAATGTTCATTCACACCTTGTTTATGGTGCATATTATGTTCTTGGGAAATGCAATAATCTCTTCCAGGCATTGTTCCATGAAGAAAATAGCTATAAGGCCATGTGTGGAATACCAATATCTGAACTCATGGTAAACCACTCACCCTAGTTCAGAAATGTTAACCTTTTCAGCATTTTATGTCCTTGCATGACCCCTCTTTGTCAGGGTCATCCCAATTTGTTTCTGTCTCATGTTATTTTTTATGAGCAACTCACTAAGGGAAATACTGATATCCATTATGGCCACTACTTAAATGCTCTCTGTTTAAGTGGACCACATAAGTCAGCAACAGAACTATTTAACAAGATATCAATGCAGATGAATTCATTCCTTCAATTTCAATGTTTAAAATAAATCTTCAATCAATACTTGAGAGCAAAGCTTATTACAGTCTCTATGACTTTTATGATGATGATCACTGGTATAATTAATTACTGTATGTTAATATATTTGTATTCTGATGTCCATTGCATGTGTAGTACCAAAAAGAAAGAAATAAACTTATTAGTTTTAGGTATACTATAGGTGTCATTACTACTATAGTTTTGGTGACTATTAATTAGAATAGACATTTTTGGGAGTTTTAACCCTTTTAGTGCCATACCCTATCACCTGGTATATGTGAAAAATGCCAGGGTTTTTTCATAGAATTTGTTGATTTGCACATTTAAATATATATTAATATAAAGTTGTCATCGCTAAAGTTTTTTGTTTACACTCCAAACACATTTAGAATAAGTAAAATATTTTATTTCTATTTTTAACTTCCTAAACAATTCAATAAAAAATGATTTATTAAACAAAAAGTCGGGCTGATAGATCAACCCATGGCACTTTTTGCATGCACCACTAGGGTCAATACATTGGCCTGCTGACATTAAAAGCATTAATAATCTAGGTAGAAATTTTTTTAATGACAGTGGAAATTGAAAGGACTCTTATTTGGTCATAATATCAACATCATATGTGCAGAAATGTAAGCAAGCTCCACTAACTATGGCAGTTTTGAAATTATCAACCAAATCAGAGTTGCACACAACTGGTGGTAAATAAGAATTACGTACTACGTATTTTTCCACTAAGATTTTTCTACTAGCATTGAAACTAGTCGTACCAGATTAAAAATCTTAGTGGAAAAATACATAGTACGTAATTCCTATTTCTCGGAAATGGATTTCCACATAGTTATGCCTGAAAATATAGAATACAACAGGTGGTCTTTCTCCTTGTAGCTTATCTGTTTGCTTCTGATTCACAAAATTTTGTTATAGCAAAAAATAAGTTGTCATAAAGTATTAACATGAAACTGGGTTGTGGACCTCAAGTATCTAGGTGAAGATAATTTTCACAAATAAATAAGTTACCTCTTTCTGCTTCAATTATTCTACATCTGTAAGAGGGTGATATTTACTTCTGAAGGTGAGGAAATTAATCAGGCCATCTAAATATGATATAATAAAATATAGATACCCTAAAGTCAATACTACAACAAAAACAATAACAGATTTCTTGGTCCCCAGAGATAGGTATTAATTTCATCACTCAGGGTTTACTAATGTGACATTGTATGGGTCTCAATACCCCATTAACTTTATTCTCATTATTCCTCTGGATTTCTAACATCAAATTTTGAGTCTATTACCCCAAAAACCCCCATACACATTCTTGTTGTGGCTCACAGGTGATCATTTCAATATGGAAATTGAAAGTAAATCCGAAATATGCTTCAACATGCACGCGCAACTCAAAAAGTTGGACTTAAAGACTTTTATGCTCTAATGAAAGCTGGGATATTGACTAAAAGCATGGTTGCCATCAAATCGATTAAAGATAATGTTATGTCAAAGATGTTAAATATGTTACCAAGAAAAGCATTTTTGTTAAATATTAAAGGAATTTTTGTAAAAAAATGTCTTTTACAAAAAGATGTTTTTATCTGACCAAATATTCAAGCATACCTGGAAAGATAAAAACCATGTTTGTGAAATGAAATATGTAAATTTAGTGTTACTCTGTACTAATTCAGCAGAAATTTTTAGATTTGTATTATGATGTTATAACCTGTTGCCACTGTTTACCTTCAATTATCCATTATGAATTACTTTCACATCTACTTGATAAAGCCCATACAAATGTATATTTGGTCTACGGCAAGTAACTCTATCTATCTACGTGAACCAACTAATAATTAAAATACAAATCATGAAAGTACTGAAAATAAATATTAATTGGTCACATTTTCCTCTAGGAAATCTCTCCCAGAATGATGATATTTTAAAGTCATAATATCTGTAGAACTGGTTCATAAAAATACAGATTTAAATATTTTTTAACTATCAGAATTTTTACCTAATAAGGATTACCATATACACTCATGAATTTTTCTAATTTTTGGGACCAAAGTTTTGTGTGAAGTGACCTTAAATTTTAATATTAGATCATAAAGATACATTTTTTTCGTAGGCCTTTTTACCTGATTTCATTTACCAAAAAAGTTTGCTCTACTACCGGTGGAACTTCACTGGTATGAAAATACGTAATTAAAAAATAAAAACATCATGCCATGAAACTCATTTCAACATTACATTATTCACTGTACTCAGTCGAAGAATATTATTAATGTATTTTGAGGATCCAGTGTTAATATTTATGATATTTCATTTCATATGTACTAATTTTTGGCATGTTTGTGTTTGACAACATATGTTGTGGCTTTGGCATCTAATTATGAATAAATAGTATTATTATCATGTCATTATATATTACATTTATTTCCATATAATATTAAGCTAAATATCAATTCTTAATAAACATTATCAATTCTTAAACATAAGAAAATATATTTTAGCAATCATTGCAAGTTTATTTATGTGTGAAGGATGAGTAAATTTTTGACCTCCTTTTAAGAACTTCTAAATACCTTAAATTGTTATCTTACTTACTCAACATGAAATACATCTAATCTTTTTTATTAATATTTAGTTACACTTTTCCAGTGTCTATATATTAAAATATTTGGAATCTAGTAGAGAAGCATGTTGGAAACTTTTTCTAATCTTAAGTAAAAACTTACAATATTATATAACATAGGTTGCTACCACTCAATTTAAAGCAAAATTAAGTCGAAAACTCAGCATATGTTAATGAAAGCATAGAAATTTGAGGCTGTTAGGCTATATACAGAAATTTGTAACAAATTAATTTACATGTATCAATAATAGCATTACCTTTATAATGTACATATGTATACATTTTGAACTGCTTCATAACCTATTTAATTAAATCCATGTGAAAAAATGTTCATTACCAGAAGACCAGGACTGTTCCTTCAGGTTAAGGTGATGAAACACCAGGATCCAGCACAGAACTTCTCTTAAAGAACGACCTCCAAACTTATTGTTCACATGGAACTTATTATCATGGTAAAATAGTGCAACACTAGAATTCAGTTTCTTGTCAAAATAAATTTTTTGGATAAACAATAAATCTCTGACTGTACAACAATATGAGTAGTAGTAATAAAGGAATTATGCAGAAAGTATACAGCCTCAATCTGCTGTAAACATGTGGTAGTAGTACTTTTATTTATAGGGTGCTTCAACAGCTATGGTCATTTCACACCTCTTCAAATCATAGAAAAAACCCTCTAGTGTAGAAAAACAAACACAACACCCATGCTCTGGGTGGGAGTCGAACCTTTGACCTATAGGTTAGCCACCTACCCCCAGGCTAACCCGGTCAGCCCATAAACATGTACTGATATGAATAAGACAATTGATTGCTTCAAGTTAGGCAAGTTTTATAATCTTTATTTGATTGTGTGAGCCATAACAAAGTTTTTATCCATTACTAAATGAAATAGCTCTTTCCCATCCAATACAGCATATTGCAACATAACATGTGTCCCAACCTTGGTTTTAACCTTAATTAAAAATTTCTGAGAAGCCTTATTGTTATCACATTAGGGGAAGCATTTTTATGATTCTAGATCAAAATATTTTTTAATTGTACCTTTTACGGATCTTCAGTATCTCTCTGTTCCCATTTGTTAAAGTTCCCATAAGTTAAACAGGTGAGTTGATAATCATCAACAGCTATCAATCCAAATACTGGATTATAGCAACTTTCCAAGCTATCCAACCAATCTCTTCATACTTGTGTAGTCTTTAAATATAATGCCTCTCCCTGTGGACCTTGGTGTGGTGAATGAAACTTGTGGCTTCCAATTACCCATAGAGATGAACAGGCTGGATCAAATATTATTTCTCCTTGTAGGATCACCCATACCAGATAGATCATAGGGTAGGGGCCAGATGAAATGTAGTCCACATAGCATCTGCTCCTTAGTGAGGTGGCTGCAAAGGTGTTTGATCCCCAGAGGAGTGACCATAAAGTGTTGGGGTGCCATATTAAAAACCCTATTGAGGCAAGAAGTAGACAGCCACCTCAGTTATATGTTTTCAAGATCATAATGATGAGCTCAATCATAAAATTGAATCCTGGCAACTTCAAGGCTGGTGAGGTCTGTACCCTTGCCCAGCAGTGGGAGAGGCAAGGCTTCCATGGCAGTCATCTCCTAAAATCCTTGCAACACAACTACAAGGAAGAAGACCGTGATGCTTAGAATAAGGAAATGGAATGTAAAGACAATATTGAGGTCAGGAAAGTTAAAGAACATTACACTCAAGATGGACAAAGAAAGGGCTGAGTGAGGTAAGATGGAGATATAGCAGGTTGCAATTATTGGAGTAATACTAATATCTAAGATACTTTGGATAATCTAGGGTGGTTGCAGGAGTTAGGTGGGATTTTGATGGTGGTGGTGGATTTGAGGAGAGGTTGTGTTCCATACTCAACTCCATCCCCCTCCCCCCTGACCAACAAATCCTAATGGCTAACATAGACGTTACTTCACTATATCGTACACCTCTATCCCACACAAAGGACTTCGTCACTACCTCTCCAACCATAACACACCCATGTCCTTAGTACTGATTTCCTTCTGAAACTCTCTGAATTCATCCTTACAACGCCTTCTCATTCAACAATAGTCATTTCCTCCAAATCAAAGGTTGTGCCATGGGTTTTAGCCCCTCCTATGCTAACCTATTCCTTGGCCACCTTGAAGATAATTTCCTGGCCAATCACCCCCTCAAACCTTTGCTCTGGTGCAGGAATATTGACAAAATTTTTCTCCTCTGGGCCCATGATCTAAACTCCCTCAATCACTTTATCTCTTCTTTGAACTCCCATTCTTCTGTCTCCTTCACCTCAACCATTTCCAAATCCAACATTAACTTTCTTGATGCTAATATCACCCTATCGAATCACAAATTCAACACTTCCGTGCATATAAAACCTACTAACAGTCAACAATACCTTAATTATAACAGCTGTCACCCATCCCACACAAAACGTGCCATCCCCTACACCTTATCAATCTGAGGTCACCGAATTTTCAACAACCCTGATTCCCTACAATCATTCCTCTCCAATCTTCACTCCTCTCTCCTCCGATGTGGCTACCTTAAGTCCCTTCTTAATAAAAAATTCAGAAAAACTACCTACACCCCTAACTGTCTCCCTCCAATAACAGTGATCGCCTTTCTGTTCTAACCACCTACCTCCCCGGAATACAATCCCTCAAACACATCCTTAAAGATCTTTTTCCCATTCTCTCTAATAATAGACTCACTTCCGATATTTTCCCAAAATGCCCTCCTGTGACCTACAAACATCCTCCCAACCTGGGCGACATCTTCAAAAAAACATGACCTCTCCTCAAATCCTCCCCCACCATCAAAATCCCGCCCAACTCCTGCAACTACCCTAGATGTAAACTTTGCCCGATTTTCACAACACCTCCGTCCCACTTAGTCAATCTTCTCCACTCTCTCCCCATCTCATCTCCTTCCTGCATCTCACAATACGTCATCTACCATTTAAAATGTTATTTTATCCTGCGGAGAGAGTGCTCAAATTTTTTTGCGTTGATATCATAAACTTCCACAACATCCCGCCGGGAATCGGTCACTTTTATGAGGCATCTAACATTACCATTGTTGGGTAAACCGGATGGGTGAAGGAATAGAGTTGGTTTAACGGAACGAATTATGCGATATTTTTTCTATAACTAATATAATGGGGTGGGGTAAGGTAACCGAGAAATATTCAAAGAAAAAATACACCTACTATAGTCACTGCATGACTAGAAGACAAACAGCAAAAAGTCAGACCTGAAGGAGACAGCGGCTGAGCAGGTGAAGAATAGCCATCCCGGGGATTAATACGTGGTGGAAAAACGAAAATCATGAAGAAGGTATTAAAGAATAATCTCCAAAAGTGAATTACTTCAAAGCACCAACATTATGTCTACAAGCCGACCGGGTTAGTCTGATGGGTAGCATGGTTGCCGGCTAACCCAAAGGTCGCGGGTTCGAATCCCGGCCACGGCATGGATGTTGTATTTGTACAGATCGGTTTTTTTTCTATGTGTTTAATAGGTGCGAAATGACCTTAGCCGTCGATGCACCCTATAAACATAAATACTACTATTATGTCTACAAAGTAAAATGACTCCGGTGAAAAATGAAGATAGTGACAGCACGTTATTTTTAAAAATCACAGCTGGTTTCCCTCTATCCTTTTTTTTTTCAAAACTCCCTCTATCCACGGACCTCCACCACCAGATATACCGAAGGCAAAAAAGCGACGGTGGTCCCAAACGCGCTTGGGCATGGCTTGTTCCTGCAGAGAGAGAGAGAGAGAAATAGTCGTACGGAATTTTTTTACCACTTTCCCAGAATCGAATTCGGCAAAAGTATTATCCCTGGAAAAAGTCGAAACTTTGACGATTTACGAATCGAGAAAACGCGAAAGATTTATGGAAAAGCCAATGCTCACAATAGGCGGCTTGGCCGAAACCGTTTTACCGGAACGCAAACACGAAATCAGGAAAAAAAAGGAACAAATATTAATAAGAATAGAGCCGTAGGATCGCATTTGGCCCAGAGAGGGGTGACAAGAGTGAGTGAGGGAAAGTTTTCCGTGGGGGATAAACCGAATGTCACTCTTATACACACACACACACACGCACACAAAAACATAAATATTCCGAGCGAGGCCTCCACATTTAAAATAAAGATTTATTTATCAAAACCCACTCTCCGAAGTCAGGGGAAAAACAAATATCCTGGACGGGAGGGGCTTTGCGTCCAACAAACTGAAATAAAAACATTCCACAATATTGGATTCCGCTCCGGCCGCGCCGGGCGAGGGTTGGACTCACTCCCCCCGAACTCTCCGGACACCCCCCTCCCCCCCCCCCCCCCCCCCCCCCCCCCCCCCCCCCCCCCCCCCCCCCGCCCCCCCCCCCCCCAAAACCCCCAGGGGACACTTGATAAAAATCC
>WURS02457215.1:0-13812 GCA_011762765.2 Rhinocypha anisoptera | reverse complement strand
ACGTGATGAAATAGGCATGTGAGAGAAAAATGGTAATGGAATAAGAATCCACGCAATAATTTGCTACTGTTGAATTGTGCATTAGTATATGGAATTACTTTAATCGATGACTGCCATTAAAATCGACAAGAATATTCCCGATTTTGTTGTCGTGCCATTAAGTTCTTCGGTTTTGTTTCGTAAAAACGAAAGGTTACTTCCGCCGGGGACCAGAAAGGCGCTTCATAAAATCGTTATATTGAATTTACGTAGTATCAAATAATAACTCCATAAGAATACATAGAGGGACTATCGGGACCGCTTCATCGGCTGCATAAAATCAAATATTTCGTAAAATCGAGATTCTACTGTACTTGGTTTCTAAAAGAGTTTCTTAAACAGAAAATGTCATAACGAAATAGAGTAGAAGTCCACTATAACGAGAGCTGATAAATGACGAAAAATGTCTCGTTATAACGCACACTCATTATAGCCAACGGTCATTTAAATTCACCTCTTTCAGCATTTATAATGACACAAAAAGTGGGTGAAAATGAGCCATCCACAAATGCATTGAAAATAGATCGTTTCATTACAAAAATATTTTAAATATTGTCACCAAAACTCACGCACTTGTAACTAATGTAAGTCACGCATCGGTAGTATCTTTGGAAACGTTTCGTGAACAATCTTAGATAAGGTATGACCTATGGTTAACAATTACTATTACATAAATAAGAGGAGGGTCGAGAGATTGGCCGTCCTGCTAAGGTCAACACAGACAAATGTGACCACCAGACCGGTTCTCCCTCACTCTGGGTTAGAGCTGGTGAAAAGTAGATTCCCCCTTGTTTGTTTGTCCCCTACCTCTCTGACTTTCAACTAATACCTTTTCCTGCATTGTCTACAAGTCTAGCTCATCGTTCCATATATGTGTTCTTTTATTCCAAGCGAAACCTAGGTCTTAATAAAAATCTTTATTTGTGGAATTTGCCCAGTTTGTGTTTCCTTAACACAAAGTCTTTCGTAAAGCCTTCCTTATAATGTAGTTTCGCGAGGATTGACAATGTAATGCATGTTGAAATCCTGCGATTTATGCAACCCGAGCATCAACCACAGCAAAAATCTACTCGCTGTAGCGGTAGTGCAGATGTGATCACTCGTAATAACCGGCGGAACTCCCTTATGTTTTAACACGTGGACCAACCAACACAAAACGATCACTCGCTATAGCGAGACTCTCATTATAAGCCATACTCGCTATAGCGGACTTCTACTGTACTCAAAGACAATAGTAACTTAATTAATCAATCCATTGGTGGCAGAGAAGTATACATTGATAAAAGTATATCTTGCTTGGTGTAGTAAATTCTTAAATCCTCTTCCTGTCCCTATAGAAAGGCGAATTTGGTTTAACAATAGAAAGCAGAATAAAATCCTTGCAATTCACAGCAGGGATAAATCTACTTTTAAATTGGTTTTGTTTCGCTTTAGAATTCTCAGGAATGTGCACCATCCATATTCCCGATGATGCCACAGTGTGGTGAAACTGGGGGAGAATAATAAACATCTCTCTCTTTTGAGTCTCAACATTTTTTTATTTTGTTTCCCGTCATCATAATGTATCTCCACAAAGTCACTCAGATCTCATTGAATTTAGATTAGGGTTTCCTTATGTCAATCTAAAAGCTTGATTACAAATCTTTTTATGTATTTTAAATCGTAAAATGGTTACCTATTCTGGTTGATCCTTGTACATCCAAGCCTTTGATTTATCATATCATCCAATAAACTATTTTAGCTCAATGAAAATTTGTATTCCTAATATTATCATAGTAGTATTATGTTGTATTTTATGTTTATGTCACTCAGTTTACCCAAACTACAAGCATTTGTAATAACTATATGGCATGTATTTCTGTGCATTTTAGCAAACGGCGTAAAACGGAGAAAGTCGGGAAAGGTTTACGACATTTTTCAATGAAAGTTTGTGAGAAAGTTCGTCGGAAAGGAACGACCTCATATAATGAGGTGGCTGATGAACTTGTGGCTGAATTCACGAATCCAGTGTCCATATCTGCGGCATCTGATCAGGTATTATTTTCTCCCAGTGGTAGTCTTACATTTTTTGTAGCAGTAGTTTGTAAACTATAAAACTTAATTATTAATGGGCATTTCTTGCATATTGTTACATCACCAATCGAGTCACGTGCAACCAACATAAAGAATCCTTCAAACCGAGCACTTAAAACATTTCTGGCCACTTGTTTTCTGCTGTAATATTGCTTTTATGGAATTCCTCTTTCACCAAGTGTGCATTTGATAGAAAAGAATCATTGAATCAATTAATTTCATCTTCCTGACTTTCAATTTCCACACATCCTCCAAAGAAAGTTTTATTTTATTACTCATCATTATTTATAATCAATCTGAATATTGGTTTTTAGCAGCTCACCAATCTATACTGTCCCTTGCCAAACTCTTCATTATGAACTCTTACATTCTCCATTATCTTCCTCTCACACGTGCAATCCACGAACTCCTCTGCAGTTCCATCCCTTTCATTTTGATTAGCCTTTTCAGTACTAATCATATCCTCCAAAAGAGCCTCACGCTACATGCAGCAGTGTGAGACATTTAAATATCCCCAGCGTTCATCATATTTTAGAACTATAAATGCTTCTGTACTGTGTTATAATACATGTAGGTATATGTATCCATAGTGCTGAGGGCACCACTGTACCAACTTGCATATAAGATTGAGTAGTGCTACAGTCACTGATATATGCATATATATGTGTTCACACTTCAAATGGTTAAAGCAGCTGTCTTGCATTAAATTAACCTGTAACAAGTTAGTGTATATATTACTGAAAATTATATGTATAGGGAATTTATGTGGAATTTCAAAGTTTGTGTCTCATTTAATCATGAAGCAGTTCCACGAAGTCACGCCGGAAACTATTTCCTATAGGGAAGCTATGTTATATTTTTTCGTATCTTGGCTGTGGGCAGGTTATTCTTTATTGTCAAATAAAATTTATAATTTAGGGCTGCTCCAATGTAATCCAAGGAGTAGTTTGGTGAGTAGCAAATGAATCTTTTGTAAAAGTTTCTCAGCTTGTTGCTGGGCATTCTACCCTGTTATCCTTTTATGAATTACAATCTTAAGAACTTAATTGTATGTCATTTATGCTAAAATAATTAAATTTTGTTGTGGTAGTAACACTGCATGTCGAGGGGAGGAAAATCTCACACAACTGCCCTTCTGTGGACTCATTTAAAGAAAAGCTTAAATAGCTTGTTGCTTTAAGAGAAACAACAAATTTATCAGAAAAATTAAAATAATTTATAATTATTAATAGAATGAATAGAGGAATCTTGTCAGTTTCACATATTTCGTGAAGCCGACAATGCTCAATTTCCCCCGTTCATAATGTGGTTTCACCAAGTTCAGTGGCATTAAAGAACTGCAGAAAATATTTAACAAATCAGTAGAAATTCTAGTATTCAAGGCATTTGAATATTCAAGATGTGATCAACATTTGTTATTTGAGAAAACTACTATTCGTCCCATCTCTACTCCCAGCAGAGGATTGCACACCATTCAAGACGTAACTTGACCATTACCTCTAAAACCCACCATCCCTTCTGTTGCCTTCTTGTTCCTTGTTTCCCTCTCACCACCACTAGACTCGTATCCTAGCACAGCGATGGGGAACCAATGACATGTCCCCGTGTCAGCGGTGAGAGAGAGATATGCTTGTAACTCAGTTTGGGTGTGACATGCACTAACAGAGACAAAATATTTTTTCCTAAATTTTACATTGTTTTTCCTTTAATCGTTCATTTTACACATATTTTCTTTATTAAATGGTATTTTGAATATATAAACTACATTACAAAAATAGAAATTTTTTAACTATGGTTTCATATATTAAAAATGTTATGAATATTTCTGTGTGTGCACAGCACCAGAGTACCCTAAAATCCCACTCACTTGGCTTCGTAGACAAAGTTTCATTTCACTCTCTCTCTTAACCCACCCCTCTCCACGGCCCCCATCACTTTCCTACCACTCGTGACCTTTCTAAGTATACACTTGGGATTGCTGCAATTGATTGTCACCATGACACATGACTTTAGAAACCATGATCAGTTATAAACCCTTTTAGTGCTACAAGCCAATATACAGTAGAAGCCTGCTATAACGAGAGCTGATAAATGACAAAAAATCTCTCGTTATAACGCACACTCGTTATAGCCGACGGTCATTTAAATTCACCTCTTTCAGCATTAATAACGGCACAAAAAGTGGGCAAAAATGAACCATGAAGTAGTTGTATCAATCCATCCCCAAATGCATTAAAATAGATCGTTTCATTAAAAAGATTTTTAAATATTGTCACCAAAACTCGCACACTCGTGACTAATGTTCGTCACGCATCGGTAGTATCTTTGGCAACGTTTCATGAACAATCATAGCTAAGGTATGACCTACCGTTAACAATTACGATTCAATAATTATGAGGATGGAGAGATTTGCAAGGTCAACACGGACAAATGGGACCACCCCATAGGATCTCCTTCACCATGGATTAGACTTGGTGAAAAGTAAATTCCCCCTTGTTTGTTTGCCCCCCTCTCTGACATTCAACTAATCCCTTTTCTTGCTTGTCCACGAAAAAGGGACCTGAAAAGGGGACCTCCTGTTGTTTGGCAGTCTCTCTCTCCCCTTCTGACCTTCAACTAATACCTTTTCCTGCACTGTCTACAAGTCTAGCTCACAGCTCCATATGTTCCTTTATTCCATAAGGACAAAATAGCACCAGGAAATGACAGACTGGAGCACAGATTCCAAGATAAGTTGTTCAGTCATTCCCGAGAAAAGTCTATGGCATAAAATTACAGTCTCCTCTCATAAAATTACCACAAAGTCTCTGTAAAGCCTTCCTTACAATGTAGTTTCGCGAGGCATAACAATGTAATGCGTGTTTGAATCCTGCGAGTTGTGCAACCCGAGTGGCAACAACTGCAAAATCTACTTTCTATAGCGTTAGCACAGATGTCACTACTCGTAACAACCTGCGGAACTCCCTATGTTTTAACACGTGGACCAACCAAAGCAAAACGATCACTCGCTATAGCGACACTATCGTTATAAGCCATACTCGCTATAGCTGGCTTCTACTGTATATCCACTTTAACTTTTTAGGCATGTATATATACTACTGTGTCCAAAAAATAAGGCAAATTACTTATTTAAAATTCGCGGGTATAGTGAAAGCATACAATAATTTTTTCCGTTGGTTGGTAGTACTGTCCTTGATATCTATACACAGTTTCAATTCTATATTCATTTGTTGGAGAGCTACTCATGTTTTTGTAAACATACAAGAAAAGTTAAATTGTCGATTTTCACTGTCTGATTTTGTTGAGCAACGAATTTGCATTAAATTTTGTTTGCAGAATGAATATTCTGCCGTGGAAACGTTGAGGGTGTTACAGAAAGCCTTTGGTGATGGAGCTAAGATGCAAAAAAATGTTTACAAGTAAGACAAAGACTTTAAAGAAGGCAGAGAAAGCATTGAAGATGAACAGCGTCCTAGACAACCATCTACATCAACTGATGAACAAATCTCATTTGGTTCCAAAAATGCAAAAAAAAAACTCATATCGTTCCCCAACCACCATATTAGCCTGATTTAGCACCGAGTGACTTCTGGCTATTCCCTAGCCCCAAAAGACCACTCCATGAACACCGTTTCAACTCCATCGAGGAAATAAAAGTCGAATCGACAAAAGCATTGAAGACCATACCAGAAAAGGACTTTTCGAACTGTTTTGACAACTGGCAACATGCATAAGTGCATTGTATCGGGTGGGGATTACTTTGAAGGCAACAAAATCGATTTGGAAGAATAAATAAAAAAAATTTTATTTTTTAAAACAAATTCTCCTTATTTTTTGGACACAGTTGTATATTGGCACTAACATAAATAATTTTAAAAGCCTTAACGTAGTCATTCAATTGTTTGAATAATTAAGAAAAATAAATGTGTGTGTGTATATATATTATATATATGTTGAAATGTTGAAAATCTTTGCTCAAGTCTTGCATTTAATTTAGATGATTTCACATACATATCAAATATCCCAATTATGTTATAATATTTTATTCTTCTTTAAGTGTCTTCTTTTTTTTTAATTCTGCCAAATTTTTCCCCAAACAGTATGACCAGAAAAATATTCGGCGGAGAGTGTACGATGCTCTAAACGTCCTGATGGCAATGAGCATCATCTCAAAGGAAAAGAAGGAAATTCGCTGGTTAGGTCTTCCCACAAATTCTCTCCAGGAATGCCGTGCTCTTGAAGTCGATAGGAAAAGAAGACTGGACAGAATTCGCCAGAAGACTCGTCACTTACATGATCTTATAATACAGGCACGTTACATTTATATAAATTATAGAATATTTTTATTGGGGAGTAAATGCTCTGGCTTGTACAGTTGAGCCAAGATTGTATGCAATGTGAGGGGTGTAATCTCTAAACCAATCATTGATTGTCTTGCATGACATATAGCTGAAGCATTCTATGTGCAAGAAAGATAATGGGAACAGCCATAGAACACAAATAGTTTACTAGATCCAGAAAAATATATATCCTTGTAATAATCTAGTAAAAAAGGAAATTTTTTTATTTGTAAAAATGATTTTTTACAATTGGATCTGATTTTCTCAGCCATATACAGTAGACTCCTTATTACGAACAACGTTTGTACGAAGTTTTCGTTCTCATGAACCAAATCGTTGCCCTGATGAAAGGGGTATCTAAATGTATGGTAAAGAAGCAATATTACGAAATAACGAACCTTAGTCCCGGTCCCCACAAGTACAAAAAAAACTTTATTACGAAGTCTGTCACATAAATAACGGCATTTATCCGGCTATGCACGACGCTGCATTATAAATCAGGAATCTTTGCCAGGCGTACTGTACCCAAGAGCTTGAGAATTAAAATAAATACAATGGATACTTCGCATAAGCTATTGAACTGGGTTGATGGTACAGGACTCCCACTGGGTTACTACACTTCCAAAGGAGTATGAGAGGTCGAGGGAGGGTGAAAGGGAAGAAACGAAAGGCAAACGAAGGACTTTTCTTCTTCCCTTTCACCCCTCCCCAACATGTCATGTGTCTAGTCCTTCTGAAAGTTACTCACCCAATAGGGGCTTCGGCACAATTCCTGGATAATCCTCCCTCCCCAACCAGCTTCCTGACCTGGCCTTGGCTCCACCCACTTCCTTCTCCCACCACCCCTATCTCCCAACTCCCTTTCTGATTCCCGTCCCCACTACAAGAGGTATATAACACATGAAAAATTTATCGGTGTGTTTACTACAGCGGGTTCTGAGTTTTTGGCATGTTTTATCCATAAATATGTATAACAGATTTTGAACCATGCACTCCCTGGAAGCCATAGACTCGAAGATAAATAACTGACCACTGCTGCACTCTGAAATTTTTACTAAGTACATATTACATGCCTTTCCCTATGAGGCCCTGTCTTATTAAGGAAGAATTCTCTTATGTATAAAACTGTATTTCATTGCAATGTTACTTAAAGGCCTCGTTTAACCAGTAGCGACAAAGGCTTGAGGCTGTACAAAACTAGCGAGTGAAAATTATTGGATGGCTCAAATTCGAAGGTAAAGAAAGGAAGCAGTGGATAATTTACTCCTCTGTTCTTTTCATCATTCATATTCATCGTTTTGTTGGATATAAATCCCAAAAATGTGAAAGATTCATTTATCCAAACGAAGAATCATTTAGCAAAAAATAAACCGTCTGAAGGATTGGGAACAGTCCTCAAAAAAGGTTTCCCTTATGAGGTATTTTCCTTCTCTATCATTGACTCCCTACCTCCTTTATCTTGGAGCAGCACAACTTGGCTTGAAGATATGACTCAGGGTTCTTAACACACTACATAGTAATATTGTTGACGTGGTGAGAATTTAAAAATTAAAAATACACTGCAATTTCACAAATTTTATTCTTAAACTCACGACCCGGGTTTCACCACAGTGTGGCATCATCAGGTGCAAATACAAAGTGAATATGGTTTATAAACAGTTTGCAAGGGGGGGGGCGGAAAGCGGGCAGGTGTGTAACATCTGGGCTATTGTTGTGGTGTTGAGTGCTGGCAAATTATTTCATTGTTATTAATGTGGAGTGGAATTTTGGTTAATTGATTGTTGGAAAGTAATTAATTGGTGTTTGTATAAGGGAAAGAGCAGGGATAGGAAAAAAATTTGTGAAATTGCAGTGTATTTTTAATTTTTAAATTCAAGATTAAAGAATTTCACATAGTTAATCCTGAAACTATCGCTGATATCAAAAGTGGTGAGAATGTTCACGGGCAAGCAAGATTGTTTTTTGAAAGCAGCCACAAATCTCCCCTTGTAAGCTATATGTCCAAAAGACAAACAAAGTAAATGTAAACAAAGCAAACATTTGGGGACTGCTGAGAGACAAATCAGTCTGAACTTGACCGGTGTGAAGGCATCCTCGCTACTTAGACCTATAGACAGTGTTGCTACAAGGAGTGTATTACAGTTGGGACAAGTTCTTTGAAATCCACAAAAAATGAATCCATCAGTACCGAAGAAATCTAGGAAAGTTATATCTTTGGATGATAAACTAAAGATGATAAATGAAGTTGAATTGAACAAAATTACCAAGGCATTAGTGGCCGAAGATTTTGGAGTTTCTTTATCGATGCTTTCCACCATTCTCAGTAACCATGAAAAAATTCAAGAGAAAGCTGCAGAAGGAATATCGCTCAAGAGGAAGACCCTGCGAGTTGCTAAATTTATTGACATTGAAAATGACGTGTTTGCTTTTTTTTACAAATGCCATCAAGAAAACCTACCTGTCAGTGACCCTATTTTCATTCAGAAAGCGGAAGCAATTTCCCTTGATAA
Source organism: Rhinocypha anisoptera (assembly GCA_011762765.2). Classification (NCBI taxonomy): domain Eukaryota; kingdom Metazoa; phylum Arthropoda; class Insecta; order Odonata; family Chlorocyphidae; genus Rhinocypha; species Rhinocypha anisoptera. The sequence continues at coordinate 4,850 of WURS02457215.1, read as the reverse complement.
AATGTCGAGGGCTTCAAAGCCTCATCAGGTTGCATGACAAAGTTTAAAGCACGTTTTAACATTATCTCCCTGAAGATTTGTGGTGAAGAAGGTGTAGTTGACAATGATGCTGTTACTGAATGACGTAGGGAAAATGAAGCTGTTATCAATGCAAATAGTCCCGAAAATCGATATAATTTTGATGAGATGGGGCTTTTCTGTTATGCTCTTCCTGAAACAACTTTTGCATTGAAAGGAGAGTGAAGCTATGGAGGAAGGAAATGCAAAATGCGAGTGACGGTGGGTCTTTGCGTAAACCAGACGGGTACAGACAAGATAAAACCAATTTTAATCTGGAAACATGAAAAACCTCGGTGCCTAAAAAATGTTCGACTGGAAAACCTTCCGGTTTTCTACGATTATAACCAGAACAATTGTAATACCAGAGAAATTTTCTGTAAAACTCTCATTTGATTGCAAAGATGGAAAGAGGGTGAAAATAGGAAGATTCTACTCATACTGGACAATGCAAGCTCCCACAAACATCTCAACAACTTACATTTACCCAATATACATGTTGTCTTTCTATCTCAGCATACTACAAGTAAAGCCCAACCATTGGATAAGGGTGCTATTCAAAACTTTAAAGTTATGTACAGGAGGAGACTTTTACATGATCGGTATGTACACACTTTTTTACGTTTTCCAATGATTTAAGTGGGGAAAGAGACAAGAAGACCGTCCGTGGTGGAAGGGGAAATAGTTAGGCAGGCTTTCAGAGTGGAATGATGGGAATGCTTTTTTAAAAGTTGTCGTTCTTCAAGGAGGGAGGGGTTTGGGCAGGATTGCGGCAGATTCCTCGGAAAAATATGAAAGGCGGCGAGGTAAGGAGGGAGAGAGGAGAAAGGGGGAGGAGGAAATGAGTGGGTGGCCTAAGAGGGCTGACGAGGTGCGGGGTGGATTGGCAACAGGTAGGGCGGGGGGTGGGAATAACAGGAGGGGTGCTGGAGAGGGGAGGAATCCGGTTTCCAAATGGGGAGAGTGGAAAAAAATTACTGGTGATATTTCTAGAACCATGAAACGTTCCATGGTGATTTCTCATTTTAAACCTTCATGTAAGATGACTCACACAGGATAGTAATTTACGATATCGGTAAAAGGAACAGTAGATTCGAGGTTACATCCATAATTTACTTGGAGTACTCACGCATAGTAATCGTAAATATTAAACTATTTTCTCTGACAACTAACTTTTAAAGTTTTAAAAGAAAGTAATAGGAATTCCCGAAAATTCGCAGGGAATAATTTAAGTTATAGACTTTTCTAAATCTAATAACATGTACTTACATCCATTAAGTTCTAAAGAGACGTTATACAATTTTCAATAATATATTTTAGCTATTCTCTATCTATGAAATACTTTTTAATTGGAAATATAATTTATCAAATTATTGAAGTATACGTCTGTGTGTATATATATATATATAGTGTAATCAGTTCACACACGTTAGAGGATGTTTGTCACAAAAACACGAAAAAAATAGGCACAGGAATATAAAGACTTTCAAAATTTTTGAATTTTTGGTGGCTGCTGAACCACCTTCACCAGACAGGAGATTAGACGAAAACATATGTGTGTATATATATATATATATATATATAGAGAGAGAGAGAGAGAGAGAAACATAAAAACAGAAAAAAACGCTTAAAATACATTGGGAAGAAATATTTCGGTTTTTTCGGGGCCCCTTCATCGGTCTGTTCAGTGTTTCTTTCTGTGTGTGTTCATATATATATATATATACACACACACATCTGAATGCATAACATTCTATCCAGTAACATGTGCTTAAATGAATATAGATTCGATATAGTCCATAGACCTTAAGGTAAGTCGCATATTTTGTAAAATTTTTGAATTTTCCTCTCCCTGCTTAACATCCATATTTGTACTTCGCTTCTCTTGTAGTTATTAGGAAACCAAAACTTAGCTGAACTATTTAGTTGATACACTGCCAAATTGGCTGATAGATACCCTGGTTATTTTATTTACTGGTCAAATCGTGCAACTCCAACGTTATAAATGAGTTCACCAAATTTATGAACTCCAAAAAAATAAATGAACTTTTTATCAAATTAAGCGTACCTAAATGAATTTAATAAGTTGAAAAAGTAACAAAAAAGTAATCAAATAAATGCCGTGAATGGCTCTGATTTAACTGTTGAAATGATAATAGGGTAGTTTATGATAGTTTCTTAGGAGATTTTTTCGAAGTAACTTCATCGCTATACACTTTATTTACGTCCTAGTACCTCAATTACACGTGACATTTGTTCTTTTTCCTGTAAATCCTCAGGTGTCATCGTCTTTCACCACTCCAAAAACGTCGACCCCCTCTATGTAGTTAGGTTAAAGCAATACAATTAACTCTTCATTCAACAGGATTCCTAGGATGTTTTAGCATCTATAAAATCCATGATTAAGAAATCATTCTAGTTTCTTCTCTGAGTATAACTTATTATTACTATTTAGTCCATATTTATTTTATTTATCCAATCTTACTACACACATCTTTCCCAAAAAATCTCCGTTCCTATTAAGCCGCCGGAATAGGTAATAAAGTCTTTATTTTGATAAAAGAGTTATTTTCAGAAGAAAGGTTATAGATACGGGAGAGAAATAATTTGATGACAATATTCTTGGATGTTATTAAATATCTGTATGTTGGTTTTTAAAGGATAAAAAAGTTACCAAGAACAAGGAAATGCCACCGAAACTTAACTTTTTATTAAAGTTAATATTTTGGTCTCTGGGGATTGAATTCCTCGAAATTCTGTGTCCAATTTTTAAAAATTTATTTATATTACAAAATAGCCAAAAACACCACAAAGGCCTCTTACACTGGCTGTATAAATACCATAAATAAAACAGAAAAAATAATAATATGCAACAAAGATTATTCAACAGAAATAATACATAAAGAAATATTAACAAATAACTAGGAGGATAAGGTAAAATTAAGGGAGTATACTGTGATGGTGAACTCTAATCAGGAGGTTGCGTTTAAGTAAGGATTGGAAAACCGTTCGCGGTAAGGATAAATCCAAGGAGAGTAATTGAGTGGCAAGGGAATTGAATTCTTTAGGGATTCGGTGGAAAAGAGATCTCTGTGAAATGGAAACATGGAATTTAGGGATTTGAAGAAGACTATGGTTACGGGTGGGACGTGAAGGAACGCGGATGGAAAATAATGGAAGTAAGACATCGGTTCGGAGAAAAATCAAAATCGTACTCGTATTCGAATCTTGCATTATTGGCAGCTTCTTCACGAAACAGCTCCTTCAATATTAACAAGAATTTTTAGCGAATGGTATCGCCACTGCCACCTGGCGGCCACAATTTGAAGATGAATCGTATTCAAATCGGAATCGTAATCGAATCGGAATGTAACTGAATCAGGATCGTAACTGATAATAAAGTCGTAACTGAATCGACTCAGAATCGGATAACAATAATCGATTTAAAATAATCGAGAATCATATTAAAATAATCGATTTCCGAGTGAATCGAATCGGAATCGAGCATATCTTTCTAGAAGTCTACAGCTGGCGTATTCATTCATTCAATCCCTGCCATTCGAAGGCAGGATTTACATTGGACGATGTCCATAGTAGCTATAATTTCGGAAAAGCCAATTAACTCTCTTGTGAAAAAATTAATACTACTCCTCGCTTTAAGTTCCGCGTGTTAATTTCTGCCTCTTCACTCCATGCATGATTTGCCATCTCCGAAATCTCTTCCGAAATGCCTCTTATACTCCTCCTCATTTCTCTTCAACTCTGTGCCTCTCACCTTCCCAACTTTCTAAGATTTTACTTTGACCATTAGAAGTAGTTAAAGAGTTAGAGAATAAAGTTGGTAAATTTTGAGAAAAATAAAAGTATATCCGCTTCAAAAATATATTTTTCTTAACAAATGTCACTTTAAAATTTGCATGACAATAACTATCTTTCAGGATGTGAACTCTGTTTGCCATTTTATTTTTTTTACGTGAGTTATCCTAATTGTTTATAATCAGATAAAGTACACGACTTTCAACCAGCTTTTTGCTCTATTTTTTGTAAGTTACTTCTTTTGCAGGATTGAGCGATGATAAAACAGCTCTTAAAGAACAAATTTCCTCCTAAAAAACGCTTCTAACATGCTTCAAAAACCAAGAGTGAACTTTTATAAAGAACGTGTTCGGGATAAACAATTTCAATATCTCATAAACAAATTAACCAGCATAGCCAGATTTTTGTTCACGTTCAACTATGCTGAAAGCTTCATCATGACTTGATTTTCAATCTATGTGTTCATAAATAATGTTTGTTTAAACAATGCCTCATTTTAGTGTTTTTTGTAATTTTACAATAAACTATTAAACAAATCTAGACTTGCGACAGCTCAATTTGTAGATAGTTTTAATATCTATAATCCGCCTCTCATTAGCTTCCGGCTAAAACTGAAGCTTACTTTGCTGTAAACAAAAATTTAAAAAATAGCAAATTTTTGCAATCATAAACAAACGAATGCTCAAATTTGGATACTTTTTTGTTTTTTTAACATCCACGACCTCACCAGTTAAATTTTTAGTTGGGAAAAATGCTGATATTTTTGTCCGTCACTTTCGTAATTTGACTGGACTAATATCCTAGCGCGATAAGTGTTTGGAAACATGGTTTTTAATGGATTCGCGGAGAGCACCAGCTCTTCTCTCTGTAACGTCTGGCCTATTGTCGTGATGTTGTTTACTGGCCAATTATTTCATTGTTATTAATGTGAAGTGGAATTTGGGATAATGGATTGTTGGAATTTAATTGATTGGTGT
>WURS02457205.1:0-13812 GCA_011762765.2 Rhinocypha anisoptera | reverse complement strand
CCTCAGCGGTTGCCATGGCGAAAATCCACGAATTACAGTTTGAACTGCTTGACCATCCGCCTTACTCACCAGATCTAGCCCCAAGTGACTTCTTTTTGTTCCTTCATCTAAAAATTGTGCTCGGAGGACAGAGATGGAGAGGCAATCACCTTCGTGAACAATTATTTTGCAGTGAAAAACACTGAGTACTTTTTGGACGGGTTACAGAGTTGGTAGCTTCGCTGGGAGAAGTGTGTATAATTACAAGGAGACTATGTTGAAAAATAAAAAGAAAATTTCAGAAAAAATGTCTTGTATCTTTGTTGGGTCGGAAACTTTTCAGACCACACTAGTATATAGTAAATCTTTTCATTCTGTCATGATTCCTAAGGTTTAAAAATATTCATTATTTGAGCCTCTATTTAATGGAGGAAGAAAATATGCTTGTCTATTTATGGTTTTCATTTATCTTCTTCATTTAATATCACAAATTGGGTTATAAACTTGGTAAGAGTCTCATTTCCTGTGGTTGTATTGTATTTGTATTTTTTGAACTAACAACATTTTGAAAATTGTGTGCATTTAATTTCAGTGCTTGTTGTCTCAGCCTCGTATATGGTGTATGCAGTTGATTGCTCTCTTGGAAAGGTGTAGATTGGAATCAAACCATTCCAGAACTGTTGAGCGATCAATGATGCAAGCTCAGGTTGGTGTGCATTGTTTCATAATGATATTCTTTTTAATGTTCAAAGAAGAATCACATACTAATGCTTAAGTTTGTTTAATAGTAATTGCTCCTGAACTGACAAGTTGCTATATTTATTAGGAGAATTTTTTTCATTTTATAATCTTAAATTCTGACCTCTTTTCCACATTACTTGCAATCTTACAGCCTGTTGCATGTGTTCCATTTACATTTGTTGATGCATCAATTTCTCATTTTTAATTTCCATATTCTATGAATATGTTTCTTTTACATCACTATGTTTCAGCAGCAATATTTGTAAATCTGTATAATCAGTAGTTACCAGAAAGATGTGAATTTGTTGCTTATGATGTAGAAGAGTCGATTAACATCCCCTATATTTGATACAATGTTTTAATTGTTTTTACTCACGTTTATAGTGTGTTACTAAAAAAATAAAATAAATTATTTTACCTATCTAAATGTTCATGGAGAAAGATATATCTCTTTTCCTGTCAGTTATCTAAATGATAAATCTTTTATTTTTATCCAGTATATTTACATGTTAGTTTCACACCTTAAGCCTTATAGAAAATAAACCAATAGAAAATTCCTTGAAATCTTTAAGAGTTGAAATACTACATTGTTTTTTAATATTAGTGACTACAAATTTTTTTCTTTGTATTACCTGGAATTTTTAGGTGCTTGTGGATTCAATAAAAGCTGAAAAACCTGGAACTAGTATAAGGCATAAATATTTTTATTGTTGCAGAATGCCCCCATCATGGAAAGTAGAGGTAAATATGTATTGTGTGTTGTACATACTGTGTATTATTTAACTTACATGGGTAGACTAGACAAAAAATTAAGATCCATTTATAGTTGAGTATAGGCTGGTACTTTGTGGAAACCCATGATGCACAGAATGTGTTGCTTTTCCAAAGCAATTTCCATAGAAAATGTATAATGTAGAAAAGATTTTTTTTAGTTTAACCTCTCTTCAGTTAATATCCATGATAGATGGGCATTTATAAATTTTCATAATAATAATGTCACTACCAACAGAGATTCAAACTACGTGGAGAAATTACAAATATTTAATATTTTAAAAGTCATAGATTGCTCACCTTTTGCAATTTCATGTGAAATTATTAGAACTTTGGAAATTTGTTGATCTAATAATTACAAAACTGTATTTCTGTTGAAATGACTATATTTTTTTATATTCTCCCTGTACTCCATTACTCTTGATCTGGTGATGTCATGGCATTTTATCCTATCAATGAAGTTCTGTTTCCATACCCTTAAACTAACAGTTTACTACCCCCCTCTCAACTAATCAAATGAATAATATGTTTCTGCTGAGAAATGTAGGTTGGGTGGTCAGTGGAATTCAAATGGCACTTAATCAGGTGCATAGGATGATGGGGCAGCAGATCATACTCCAACTTAGAAACAGTACTTGCATGAACCATGCCTTAATGTACAATGTGTTCTTTCTTTTCAATCCCAGTTTTCCTGTTCTTTTTTCAATCATTTGTCAATTTTTTCAATCATTCAATCAAGGACACAACATCCATAAAATATCCAAAGTTTGACCATTCTCAAGATAATATATCAACAGTGTTTCCTTAGCATCCCAGAAAATCCAAGTGATACTATGCCTTTCTTTAAGTCTATTGATCGAGATTTTATTGAAATTGAAGAAATAAAACTATTTTGTTGAGTGGCATTTTATCGAGAAAGGACTCAATTTTTTTCATTCATTACATACTTAGATAAAATCTGTATCCTTCTTAAATAATGCAAACAAATCTAGGTCTAAATTAAACTGCATTTTTTTAATCAGGTCTCAAAAAACTTAAGACTCATCTTGCAGATAACTTTCTCTCTGCCCTTTACCCTGTTCCCTTCCAACCGAGCATTTCTGAAAAATACTGCCAAAATAAAGACTGCAAAAGCACAGCAAAAATATGGACTAGCCTTAAGCCATGTTGATGCCATATACTGTCCTCCTGTTTAATCTGGCCACTATAATAATAGAGCTATACATTTTGATAGTAAAGAAAGTTGACATGTAGGAACCATTACAATACACTTAAGTGGAATCATTCTTAATTCATACTTTCTCACATATACTTAAAATACTAACACTTCTTTTTACAATATCAAGAGATTATCATTTGAAAATGTAATTGCTCTGCAAAACTTTATGTTACTATATAATGCTACTTTTGCCAGCTTTTCATGTGGTGTGTGTATCATAAACCTACTACATAATTCTTTATTTTTGCAACAACATAATTTTTAAAGGTAATATTGTTTGTTATGATTTGAAGACATTGTGTTGAGCAAAATTTGGGTTCAAAAGTCTCATCAGAATAGTCAGTTTCATAATCCTGACATTGATGGCACCCAATGAGTAAGCAATGAGCAAGTAATGCTCCATGAAATCACTAAATCCAACTAGTATGACTGTGTGGTATTATTTCTTTGACTATGTGATGAAGGTCCTTGTGGCCTGATTTAAAAATTGCAAATGTTGTTTATCAGTCAATATTCCAATGGAAAAGTCTAAAAATTTAATTTTATCTTTCGTTTGCAGAATTTTAGATATATGCACACTCACTTAACTCTGAGTTTGGTTTTAGCACCATGACTCTCTTGTTAAATTCTAATACTTTAATATCTTTCCTTAGGCAGAATTGGCACAGTTGTTCCTCTCTCTTGGTGCTGTCAACAGTGCTTTGGAAATATTTCTTCGCCTGCAGTTGTGGGAAGAGGTGATTGTTTGCTACACGATATTGGAGCTGAAGCATAAAGTAAGAAATAACATTTATTTGGTATCAAGTTTGGTCACTAGCAGGCATCACAAATTATTATTCTCCTTCTTTGGTTATCACTTGTTTGTGCAGCCATGGATTGGATTAGGCATAATCAGAGTTAGCTTAGTTGATTCAGTTGGTGCATCAATAATGCATCACTGCTCACTTATCTTTTGTTTATTGTAACAAATTTTAACCATTTAATGCAGTTGACAATTTATTATCATTCCTCAATTCTTTAATGTCAAAGGAAGTCACTTTTTAAAGTTCTGGCTGCAGTGTGTCACAATCTCACTTTAATTATGGATCTATTGAGTGATAGTGCGAAATTGTTAAAATTATATCTAAAATAGATTACTAAAGAAATCAGTTACTCTCACACATATTTCTCTGGTCATGAGGTTACCAAATTTTCATTTGGACAAACATTAATGTTTACCAGGCCTACATCCTTAACATCTCTTTTGGATGTTATCTGGTGTGCCTTTCCTCATTCTTAACAGTTAGTATTTTTTTTTCTATCTCATGATGAAACCACGTGGACCCACCTCTTTCTCTGTAATTTCTGTTCACTCTCATTACTATTTCCACCATGGTTCTTTTGCCCTTCATCATTACAGAAGGTGGGCAATAACTATATGCTATCAAGACCAATGGTGATGAACATAAATATGACATAATCTAAGCCTTTTTGGAAAAAGCCCTATATTTGTTGGCATAAAATTCTTTAATATCCAGCCAAAATATTTCAAGGAAATTTCTAGTAGCAAATCCAAGGTTAATAGTACTTATTTCTAAACTGATGAATCCATTTCTATGGCTCATGTAAATTGATATGCTTATTGTTAAACTTGTATATGTATGTATAATTTCTTGACCCTCTTATTATCTCTATTCAGGCAATTGAAACAATAGAACAGCAAATTGCTACAAAGGAAACTCCTAAGTTGTGGTGCTTGCTAGGTGATGCCAAAGGTGATGTTTCCTGTTATGAAAAGGCATGGGAGCTGTCAGGACAGAGAAGTGCTAGAGCACAGCGACATTGGGGACTCCATTACTATTTTAAGGGCAAGGTAATGATTGTTTCAGTAGTTACATTCAGTGAAGTTTTGTTTGTGGTTATCTGGTAGAAAGGGCTGTGACAGGCTAATCATTCCCTACCAGCAAATTCAGCCAGTGTGAAGTTTTATCTATTATTCTCTTCAAGTCACCTTTTTATTGCTGATATTTTATTATTATTTTATGATCATCACTGGAGGGTAAAATGCACATGAGAATAATGAATGAACTAATAACGATAATGAATGGCACATAGAAACTACAGTAATGAAAATATTGTTAAATTAGAGCAACAATAGAGTAGAGAAGAGGCAAAATAAATAAAAACCTGAAATGACCCTAGCCATCAAAGCCACCTATTAACCTAAACAAAAACAGTAAGGCAGGTATACTCACTACCACTATCAATGTTCAATCATCAAGAAACCAATAAATGAGATGAAAGACGTGCAGTAAAACCTGTCTAACGTGGAATTGCGGGGGACCATGCTATATTTCTGGCTTAAGAAGGTCTTCCTTCATAGACAGGTGGAAAAATTGGACATGAATTTATTTAGCATATTAATGGATTTTTATTAGAAAATGATAATTTTTGTTGGACTCAAAGGAAAGAAAAACAACAAAAATCAATTGATAGTTATACAGAAAATAACTAAAATTAATGCATAGAACTACTAAATTTATTGTAGTTCAATTGTCAGTTCACATGTACCTTTAAAAACCTACAGCTCATAGATTAGATTTGGAGCTAAAAAAATACACTTTTAGTACAGAATTAAAAATCTGCCTCTGTTGTTTTTTATATATACATTGATAATACTGGTGAACCTAGGTCATGGAAATATAAAGTTTATGTGAAAATGCAGTGTTGTCGTTTTTTAATTCTGTATTTTGGAAAAATTCTGCCTAGTTATGGTTGAAACCATTTCGTACAAATACGCTTTTAGATTACATAATACAGTAATTACAAAAAATCAAAACATCACTAAAAGCTATTTGAAGTAACTCCAATTTCAATTATTTTGTTGTAATATCTCTTCTCGTAAGAAGTCCTTTGCTGCCCGGCAATGAAGCAGTAGTTCAGCAATGAGTGATAATAGAGGATTATAGAATGCACACTTGAATTTCGGTTTTCCTCGTGGCTAAGTATCACCAGACATACCCTGGAAAAAACAAAATTGTTCTCCCATGACCATTTAAAATCTAGGTAGGTAATTCAGTACCATTGTATGTATAGTCCCACTGTATACTGCTTTCTATCAGTGTCTCACAGGTATTGCCTTAATGAGGGACTTTCATAAAGAAAATGTGATCGATATGTTATAAAATTTTAATACTTTTGTCTTTGACAGGTTTCCACCTTAGATTTCTCATCACACAGTTTTTACTGTATTAGTAGAATTAAAGATGCAGGGAGAAGCTTAACTATTAGCTAGTTCAGGATGGATCAATACTGATTGGATCTGAATTAGGTGTGCCCCTGAGGAGGGATGTTAGTTTGTTCATGTCATTGTTTGTAGTGTTTGGAGAACGAAGGTGCCACAAAACCACAAACATAAGGATATAAAATAGCCGATTCCATAAGTCCAGGCTGAAATATATATTCCAGAAAAGTTCACCTTAATGTGATCAAAACAACAAAGAGTTGTCCATGGTTGGAATGAAAGAATAACTTACTTAACAAAAGTTGTGTCCAAATTTAACATTCCTATACAGTAGACTCCTTATTACGAACAACGTTTATACGAAGTTTTCGTCATTATGAACCAACTCGTTGGTCCTGACAAAAGGAGTATGTAAATGTATGGTAAAGAAACGATATTACGAGATAACGAACCTTAGTCCCGGTCCCCACAGGTACAAAATACTTTATTACGAAGTCTGTCTCATAAATAACGGCATTCATTCGGCTATGCTCGACGCTGCATTATAAATCAGGAAGCTTTGCCACACGTACTGTGCCCAAGAGTTTGAGAACTAAAATATATACAATAGATACTTTGCATAAGCTAATTAACTGGTTTGACGATACAGAACTCCCACTGGGTTACTGCACTTCGAAAGGAGTATGAGAGTTCAAGGAAGGGTGAAAGGGAAGAAACGAAAGATGAACGAAGGACTTTTCTTCTTCCCTTTCACCCCTACCACAGTCTGTATAATACCATACCTACCATAGTCACAAACTACTGTAGAGTTTAGACCGTTCCCCTACCCAACATCTCATGTGTCATGTCCCTCTGAAGGTCACTCACCCAATTGGGGCTCCCGCAGGATCCCAAAGTAATATTGTTGATGCGGTGAGAATGCTCGCAGTCAAGCAAGATTGTGTTTTGAAAGCAGCCGCAAATCCCCCCTTGTAAGTCATATGCCCAAGGGACAAACAATGTAAACCTAAGAGTCAGCATTTGTAGACATTTGGGACTGCTGAGAGACAACTTGTCTCTCAGCAGTCTCTTGTCAGTCTGAACTTGACCTGTGTGAGCACGTCCTCGCTACTTAAACCTATAGACAGTGGTGCTACAAGGAGTGTATTACAGTTGGGACAAGTTCTGTGAAATTCATGAAAAATGGATCCAACAGTACCGAAGAAATCTAGGAAAGGTATATCTTTGGATGATAAACTAAAGATGATAAATGACGTTGAAGTGAACAAAATTAGCAAGACATTAGTGGCCAAAAATTTTGGAGTTTCTTTATCGACGCTTTCCACCATTGTCAGTAACCGTGAAAAATTCAAGAGAAAGAGGCAGAAGGAATATCGCTCAAGATGAAGACCCTGCGAGACACTAAATTTATTGACATTGAATATGATGTGTATGCTTTTTTTTGTAAATGCCATCAAGAAAACCTGCCTGTCAGTGGCCCTATTTTAATTCAGAAAGCAGAAGCAATTTCCCTTGAAAGAAACGTCGAGGGTTTCAAAGCCTCATCAAGTTGGCTGACAAAGTTTAAAGCACGTTTCAACATTACCTCCCTGAAGATTTGTGGTGAAGAAGGTGCAGTTGAAAATGATGCTGTTACTGAATGGCATAGGGAAAATGAAGCCCTTATCAATGCATATAGCCCCGAAAATCGGTAAAATTTTGATGATACGGGGCTCTTACTGAAACAACTTTGGAATTGAAAGGAGAGCGATGCCATGGAGGAAGGAAAAGCAAAATGCGATTGATGGTGGGTCTCTGTGTACCAGATGGGTACAGACAAGATAAAACCAATTTTAATCGGGAAACATGAGAAGCCTCGGTGCCTAAAAAATGTTCCACTGGAAAACCTTCCGGTTTTCTACGATTTTAACAAGAACAGTTGGATGACCAGAGAAATTTTCCGTAATACTATCATTTGATTGCAAAGAAGAATGGTGGGTGAAAATAGGAAGATTCTTCTCATACTGGACAATGCAAGCTCCCACAAACATCTTGACAACTTACATTTACCCAATATATTGTCTTTTTATCTTCGCAAGTAAAGCATCATTACCATCATTTTATCAAGTAAAGCATCATTATCATCATTTTATCTTCGCAAGTAAAGCATAATTTAATCATTAGAAAAAGTGTTATTGATTAAATGTTAAACGTTACGGCAATTGAAATAATAAAAAATTAGCTGAAAAGCTAAAGAATCTGCCTCATTTAAATTGAATCATTAATCCCAATTATGTTAAGCGAATGCACATTTGGATTTATTATTAGGTCACATAATAATTCCATATCGTTTAAGGAATCGGGAGGGATCCTGCCATTCACCAACTTGCGAGAAATCTAATTTTTCATAAAATCAATATAATTAAATTCGGAATTCTACTGTATTAATTTTGCTGCATAGTAATTGTACAAGCAGCCATGCTGTTTTTCCGTGGAATTAATCTCCCAGCTGAATCAATTTCCCAGATTGCGATGATTACTACAAAAAATAGCAGCAAACATGATTTTCGAACAACAAATTTAGACTGTTTGATTTCAAATATTTGCACATGATTTGATTGTTATTTACATGTCTGATATTATTTCACAGCACGGCTGTAACACACGAAAGATTAAACAGGTAAAAAAAAAGAGAAAATAGATATTTTTTGCGATGTTTATATAAAACTACGTTGTTACGAACAACGTTATTACAAACAGCTGATTTTTCAGTCCCATGAACTTCATAATAATGAGAGTCTACTGTATTATATTTCCTAAGGATTTATTTTGTTTGGTGGTACAGGCACATTAGTTGCTTATGGGTTAGTATAAAAAATCCGAGTTATAATTTTGTAAGAATTGTGGATAATTTGGCAGAATTACCATAGATTCCATTCTTACCTTTACCTTGCCCTTAAAATTCCTAGATTAATTTTTTTAATTGGAAAGTCTGAGTCACACTGATTTCTTTTGGTTATTCTTGACAAGCATGTCAATAGAAAGGATAAACTTAATTAAATGACCCACATTTCAAAAACATTAATAATAGTAATTCTTTATTCCATTTGGTCATACAGACTTGGGAAGGCATCAATTACATACCATACATAAGCAAACACACATGATTATACACAGTTACAACACACAATTAACTATTTAAATATTCTGAAATACTATAAAATGCATTCTCAAGGAGAAAGTTCTTCAATTCATATTTGAATTTCCCTACTGTGGAAAGGACTTTCAACTTTGGAGGGAGATGGTTATATATAAGAGCACACATGGAATGTGGGCCATTTTTGGTAAGGCTGTTATTGAACCTTTTGAGGTGCACATCACTATTAACTCGAGTGTCATGGTCATGAAACGAGTTGTTAGGTGGGAAGATTGTAGGGTTTTCTTTAACAAAGTAGGACCATTGGAGGATAAAGATGCAGGGTAAAGTTAGAATTTTCATTAATATGAAAAAGGGTTTGCCGTGTTCTCTAATAGAAACACCAGCAATTGCTTTCACAGCTTGTTTCTGTATAGAGAAAATTCTCTTACATTGGAAAGAGTAGCACCAAATGATAATGCCATATGTGAGGAAAGAATGAATTTTAGCAAAATATAAAAATTTGAGGCATTCTAGAGATATGACCAAACATTATTGTTGTATATGATGACTCATAAAAATTATCTCATGATGGTCCGTGTATGAAATGCTACTGAGACATCTTCACCTGAGACTGATGGGGAAGGAATGTCATTCCCTATGCATGGAAAATGCAGTTCTCCTCAAAGGAAATTATCTTGATCATATGTCCCTGCTGAATTTTTTGAAATTTTATTATTAATTGAATATTATTTTCTTAACAAATTTCATTTTTGTGGAAATACATGCTCTTGTGTTTTTAATGGTAGATTGCTTGGGAGAAGTAAGAAATAATTGAATTGTGTAAACAAGACTTTATTGTATCTTTTCTTGCAGTATGCAGAAGCCATTCCTTTCATGCGGAAATCTTTGGAGATTAATAGTTTGCAATTATCCCTCTGGTCTCGCTTGGGATATTCAGCCATTAGTATTGAAAATTGGAAACTAGCTGCCTCTGCTTACAGGAGATACTGCTCATTGGATACAGAGGTATTTTCCTATGCTTCATTTTTGTGAAGTATGTGATATTTTAAATGTTAAAAATAGGATATTATAATACATATGAGTTTAATGACATAACATTTAATAAATACTAAACTTGAAGCTTGTGATATGGATTTTTATGCAAGCTTCTAGGAAAATAATGCTTACCAGTATTGCTAAGTCAAATAGTCTTTATTAATTACATGTCCAGCTTCATCTATGCAGGAAACTCTGAAGCATATGTACTATTCTTTGGATCCATTCAAATTATTATTATTTAGTGAATTTCAGCTTGTGGACTGAATTATGCATCAAGAATGATCAAAATGCAAAATAGGCATATTTAATTTTTTTATCATTTATATATGAATAATTCTCTAAGTAATCCCCCTTTAATGATATTCAATTATCTGTTTTTTTTTCTGCTCATACAGTGGCATGAATGAAAGTATTTAGCAGGCTGTTGAGCTCTTCAGTGACTTCAAACATTTTTCTTCCTTTGTCACTGAAAGACCTCCCTTTTAATTTCATTTTAATTATCTGGAAACTGTAGTAGTACTGGGAAGCTAAATTTGGTGAGTTGGGAAGATTGTACTCTTTCTATGGAGTAGAAGCTGTCAATTGGTCTTAGGTGAGGCCTTTATCTGAAATAAATGCTGTCTATAGTTAAGTCTTTTATATATTTTTTTTGCTTATTTATTAGGTGGATATGTCTTAATGTTTAAAACTTTTAATCTGTCTTTGAAATGATTCTGATATGTTAATCAAAATCATATTTGATAAACTCCTATTTTAATAAAATCTGCATAAACAATGGCATAGAAATAATTTGTGCTGAAAATAAGTTAAAAGTAAATGGTGGTAAATTTGATGGTTTTTGGCATCATTTAGTAGAATGTTGTTAAAGGAAGAAGCAATAACTAGGTTTCCCACGGAGGATTTCTAAGACCACTTCTGTGGAAAACCTAGTTATTTCTACTCCTGTACAATGTATTGGTCTTAACCTAAATTTGAAATATATTTTTCGTTCTATTAAATTATGTTTGTTTAGCATAAAGCCCCATATTTTAGTCGATTAATAAAAAAACCTTGAAGATGTTACAGTGCATTGAAACTAACTTATAATAAATACATCACATGTGGATCCCAAAGTTTTAATTCCATTTTCCTATCAGGTCAATCCTTATGCACTCCACAAAGTGCCTTTTTATGGTACAAGCAATGACTAAAGGAGTTGATGAACTCTCAATAGCCAATTCATAACAGTCAATTTGAAGAAGTTTTGACTTTTACCATTGAGTAATTTTACCATGTTTTTGACTGGGATTTTGTATTCTAATAGAAATGAATCCCTCTTGTTAGCTAAGCTAAAGAAAGAATACTCAACTTCAAAGACAGAAGCAATCATGTCACTCGTCTTTTTCTGTGTTTGTTTGCTGTCAATAGTCTTAAATTACTCAATTCCACAAAAACTTCCCTTTATCTGACAAGAAATTGAGATATTGCATGCCATTGTTCATATCACTTAACAAAATATAGGGCACTCAAAGTAAAATATTGCATCACATTATTTTGAATTTTCAATAGCAACACCCACAACACAAATGCCCCAAAAAATTTAAGATAAGTTTTTAATTGAATATGTTTAATATTTTCATTCATTAAAGTTCTGTAGCACATCTATTAAATCCTTTTCTATGGTCATATTTTTTTAAAATATTGTACTATTGTATAACACCCGCAACACAAATACCCCAAAAAATTTAACATAAGTTTTTCATTGTTTAATATTCTCATTCATTGAAGTTCTATAGCATATATGTATATTAAATCATTTTCTCTGGTAATATTTTTAAAAAATATTGTACTTAATCCTATTCATATTTTGAGGCCAAGAATTATTTGATTAATTAAATCAATATTTTTCAAATACTGAATATCAATATATATTAAGGCATCACATATTGCAGTAAACATAATAAAAACACCAAATGTTAATTTTGCATTAACAAGATGTTAATATAAAATGTTAAAATATCCCATTAGCATTGTAACCGTGAAGAAACACCAATTGCCCTTGCTAATCCTGTTAATTCCTTTTTATAAATACTGTAATAATCATTTCTTTTACTTATTGGTTGGAGATATAATTGATTTGCATCTTGGTATGGAACTCATCATTCTGCAGTGAATTATTTTTTGACAATACCCACTACAGTGCCATGGAAGGAAGTTGAATGTGAAAAATACATATATGTGAAAATTTCTACAGTCAAAGTACTCAGCATTAAACTGTAATATGTATATGCAACTTGTTTTCATGAAAACATTTTCGTATGAAACATGTGATGTGGAAGAGAAAGCATATTAAAATATTTCCTCATAAATTTAGGGAAACAAAAACATTCCACATGCTTCCTGTTATGGCATGCATCTTATCATTTAAATACATCAAGTCCATCACTTTATCATCAACAATATAGAATAATGAATAAACATTATGCTCTTTCAGCTTGCTTTTAGCAAATTTCTCCTCTTTTGGGACTTTTGCAGAGAGAACAATTGTATGCTACTCACATGTTAATGTAAACGTTGTATCCAATACCTTACATCCAACGCTATAAACAACATAGTAGCAAAGGTGATTGCAGCAGACCTATTTTTCCTCAGGATTCATAGGAACCAAAACACATGGCACAAACCTTCAATTAAGATACCGTCATACCCATTTTGCATGCTATTTATGTATTCCAAGGTGCACCATTTCTATTAGTGGTGCCGAATTTGAAAAGGACAATGTGTGCAGTGTACATAAGATGCACTTTATACATGGGAAAATATGGTAATATTTCAAACTCGCATTCATATTTTTTGTTAATCTTGCAGTGAGATGAACACACTCGTCATGATGTAATTTTCATATTTATCTCTAATTCGTAGAACTTTGAAGCCTGGAATAATTTGGCTAAGGCATATGTTAAATTGGGACAGAAAGCTAGAGCATGGAAAGCACTGCAGGAAGCACTGAAATGCAATTATGAAAACTGGAAGGTATGGGACAACTTAATGGCTGTCAGCACTGATTGCGGAGAGTTTGAAGAGGTATGCATGTTAAAAAGTATTATTCACAAATATATTTTGTTTTGTCCTTGAGACTGAAATGCAAAATAAAATTGATGCCTAGCATTACTGCAGCAATGATCAATTTCAATCACCTTTCACATTTACTGTAAGTCAACTCAATGAATAAATTGTTCATGTATTCAAATAACCTGGGATGTATTTATCAACTACTATTCTCTCTCCTTAAACACAGGTGATCCGAGCTTATAATCGAATATTAGATCTGAAGGGGAAACATGTTGATGTAGAGGTGTTGCAAATTCTTGTGGGTGTGGTGGTTAAGAATGAGCCCGATAACCAAGGTGTGCCTGCTGCTAGACTGAAAGAAAAGGCCCTCACCTTATTTGGCAGAATAACCTCCCAAGTAAGTTATTTAACTCCAGTATTTGATACTTTTCAGAGCATAATGTTTATAAAATTAATCTTTCCCAGGTAAGTTTTTGAACTTTATTTTTGGAATTCAAGTTTTTTTTTCTTAATAAGTTGATGTCTTGTATTAACTTCGCTCCATCATTGAGGAATAATTAACTCCAATTTAGTAATACGAGGTGCATTAAAGTTGTAAGGCCTCCAATTTTTTTTCTCCGGACTGGAAACAGATAGAAACATGTGGTTTGT
>WURS02457194.1:0-13813 GCA_011762765.2 Rhinocypha anisoptera | reverse complement strand
CAGAACCTTAAGTTTCTGAGCTTCACCTTAAGTTAATTTCCTATTCAAGTCTGCATTCTTCCTAAGACTACTCTAAAATCGATACGCAATCGATATATCAACCGAGAAGTATACATTGATTTAATATTGTCTGTGTGCCCCGTTGTTTTTTTTATCCCCGGCTCGCGAAGTCTGATCGTAAAGCCGCGAGGTCATTTTCGGGTTTCTATTCTGGAATCCATCTTCGTCGCTGGCGCCTCAGCGATCGAAAGGTTAACCTTGAGTAGGTATATGCCGAGAAGGAAGCGGAATTTTTTTAATCATTTCAGTAGTCTCCTATGTACGTATCAATAACTTGAGCCGTTTTTGTAAAATGGGAACAGACACAATCTGTTTTTTAAGCGATTTTCATTAATATTTATTGATTCCAACTATTTTTTAAGTACAATTTTGACTTTGCAATTATTCCTCTAATTAATTCTGTGATTGACACTGATAGAAATCGCAATGATATAGTCCGACATCTCAAGGTTTTTGATCGAACGCTCTTAATAACTTCTCGACTTTTGCTAGATTAATCGTATTTTTATTCGTATTTCTCTCCCTCAACACGGCGTCCTACTAGCATACTTATGGTGCATTGGGAAGGAGGTGCTATCAATATGAGTTGGCGACAAGAAAATATTATTTAGTGAATGTCATACTATTCACATATTCGGCGTCAGTAAATAAATTTTGTGATTAATAAGTCCATATCGAGGTATTTTTCTGTTATTATAATATATGATATGCCATAAGCAATGATATCATAAAGTTTTTCCAAAAAAGCAGAACACCATTCAGACGTTCTAACTACATATATTTATTTACTGTGAATTTCAACATTGAATCCACAAACTGCTCTTCGTGTATTGGCAATTTTTCTAGCTAAATCTGAGTAATGTGCCAGGTCGATATTTCCTGTGAGCGATAACTACTATAGTATTCAGTTAAATATTTCAATCACAAACTTCAATCGGAGTTCGCGAGCTCATAAGTGTTTCTTTGCCTATTAAGATCAATTTTCTTGTTTCTCATGAATTCGCATGAATTCTGAGTATGTAATTGCCCTTCACATGTCCTTTTAAAGATATTTTTCTTCATTGAAAGTTGATAATATAATATATATTGCTCCCAATTTGGAGGTAAAATGAACCAACCGGTGTTTTACATTATTTTCTTCCCTCATGCCTTATTCTAGTAACTTGGAAACTATTGGATAACATTTTTGGTCTATTTCCAAAAATACCAATACTTTATATTACTGTCCAAAGCTTCCGTAAAGTAACGAAGGATGACATTATTTTTAATACAGATATAATGTGGACATCAATATGTGTAGGATGAGATTCAGCAATTTTCCTTAAAGCCATTAATGTCATTAAAGCTTCGAACTTCCTCAATAACTCATAGGCCTGGAGTATGAATTTCTGGTTACCTTTACCATAATTAATAATAATTAACATTCTTAATAACTTCTGTTTCAACTACCAAATCGAGTTTTTTCCTTATATTAATATTATTATCATCTTTAATTCCACAACTTCAACTTCCTCAAGGCTAACCGAAATGCTATTTTTATTCCTCACTGTTCTCTGATTCCTTAATGTACTTTATAGTATTTCTTCGTAATCTATTTTTAGCTTAATACGTATATTACCTTAATCTCCTTAGAGTATTACTCTTTACTCACACTAATTTGCATTATTAGCGATCGTTACGTAACTTGATTTAGGAGAGATAGTTTAGAGCGGGAGAAATTCCTTCGTCCTTGAGTCAACGAATTCACAATTTAATATCCCGTCAGAGGGTTGGAGAACTGCGTCATTCATATGGAAGTAGACGTTCCTGGCCATCCTTGACCTACCTCTAGGGTTCTTCCCTCCTGAGGTCCCTTCCAATAGTTGTTTTACGAAACTTTCATCTAATATGTATGTATAAAACAGGTGTCAATATGACACCTCACACAAGTTAAATGTAATACCTTAGAGAGAATGTTTAAACTCACGTATGCAAAAATATAGAAACAGTCACATTGATTTGGATTTAGAAGAAGTGACACTTGCTTGTAATAATTCCGACTTATCCCGATTGACCCGTGTGAAAATCTCTTTAATGTTTACATTGTAGACAATAAACTCATTTGACTGCTATAAATCTATCATTAAACATAATCACAATGAATTGTTTTGGTCTTCCAATTCATGTAAAATTGCAAAAAAAAAACTTTTGAAAAGAGCTATACACAGCTTATTCTTAATTACAGAAATACTGCACCTGAAAAACGTTAGAGGTTGAAATAAAATAAGTGTGGTGTACATAATGGCTCCAATTACCTCTTCTCATTGGCCACAAAGGCCATTGTAACAGGTCAATCATAGATGCCTTAATCAGCCATGATTACTGGTCCACCTATCCCTCGAAATCAATTTCTCATTTAGTTCCGTGATGATAACATAGTAAAGGGCTATGACCAATCTTGAAAATATCATCACCATCGATCGTGGTGATGATATCACTCACGTTCATGAAACAAGACCTGTGATTGGTGCCATACATCCAAGTCCCTATCGGCCAAAAAGAGCCCTTCGATCATCAGAGTCGCCCATTCAACCAATAAATATTTTAGAATACCCGGTATTCATGAATCGATCGATCCTTTGTGGCGAATCATTACAACAACCCAGCACACGTACAGCTGGACACATTGAGACCAAGCCAGAAATCGATATTCTGATACTGCAACACAATGGAACGCGCGTCATTTCTATGCGCTTTCGAAAATGGGGAAATGTGGTCAAAAAGAGAGTTGGATATTTAGTTCCATACGAGAGTCTCGTTTCGAAAGTTACGCGGTAATGCACGTCACCATTTGTGCTCCGTGGAATATTCTTTTCTGCATTCTTGGCGGGAGGCGAAGTCTCCTCGTACCTAAATATTTTTCTTCCGCGGGAGCACACAAGACACACACACACCCAGCGGAGCATTCTCCCATCTGGTTCCGAAGAAATCGGAGAGCCAACCTCCCGGAAACCATTGTTTGTTTACGTTCGTTCAACGCATTAGTGCGCTTCTTCCATGGATTTTTGATGCGCGGCTGGATTCAGTCATGCGACTGACTTCTTTCCGATTACGTTATACGTCTCGAGTAACGGCGTCGCATAAAGAGAGAGCGAGGGAGAGAAGAGAAGGCCAGGCCGATGTAGCACTCCGAGAATATCGCAGTGCGGGCGGATTTTTAGATTTTCATCCTCGATCCCTCGCTAATGATATGATGATTTGATTTCTGATTTCATTCCTTATATGTATACATATATATAGCTGACACAGACATGGATCCACATTGTGTTTTGAGGCACAGATATTTGAAGCAGGGAAATTTCCATAAGGACATACAAGCACTACCTAATGTATATATATATATATACTCATTCATACAGAAGTAACCGCCATCTGGCGAAAATACAGTGTGTGCACATATATATATATATACACACACACAACACACTTATACACATACACACAGATAGAAACAATTAAAAGACTCACACAATAAGAAATATTTCGGGCTTGCTTGGCCCTTCATCGGTCTAGGAGAACAGTTCTCTCAGACCTGTTCGTGTTTGCTGCTCGTCTGAGTTTTCATGAAGTATATATATATATATATATATATGCATACATGCATATATGCATATATATACATACACATGTATATATACATATATACATACATACTTGTAATTCAAGTATGTATATCATATATAAATATAACTACGCTCTCTAAATCCTACGAAAAAGTTGGTATTCGACTATCGAAATGTTGCAAGAACTTGTGCTCTTTTCCGTATTTTCTGTGTTTTTTGTGTGACTGTTTCGGTAGTGTTATTCACGTTTGAATTTTTCAACATTTGAGTTATATATAAGTGTGCCGCAAGTGAAAACTGTGCCGATTCCACACGATACTGCTTAACATTTTTTTTGCTACAGCTAGTATTAAAAAAAATGCCTTGCATCCGCAAAATACAAACGGAGATATTCCTAGCAAAAATTCACTTATTCCCTTTTACTCACCAAGCCTTTTCAAAACATTCAATTTGTTTATTGGTGTACCATATAGATATATTTTCGTGGACTGAAATTTAAGCTATGAGGAATCATCTATCCCGGATCGAATCCTGCCTCAATAATAGGTGTTTTGCTCGTCCAAGAGCTTTTTTTCCTCTTCGATTTTAGGAGGTGCTAAATAACCTTAGCCGTCGACGCCCCTTATATACAAAACTATTACTACTGCAATTCTCTCGCGCTAGTTTGTATTCGTGCTCCGAGCCTATCCTACATCTTAAAATCTGTAAAAAAACTATTAATCCATCATAGAATATGGCTGTCTTCCTAATCTTTAATCCTACATCTTCCCTGCTTGTTATTTATTTCCCTAAGGTCCGTGGCTATTTAAATCTATATTTAGTCCTATATTTTTTTAAAAGTGTGTTTAAATGTGAAGGATGTATTTTTTATAAATGTATTTTTATTAGTAATGAGGTTTCATTACCTCGTCCTTTTTTTGCATCTAAAGTCCACGGAAGAATGAAATAAAGTAACTTGAAACGCTCGTGATTCGCAACTGGCGGAAGAAGAACATCTTATGCTGAATATTCCGAATTTTTTTCTTCTAGTTACACATAAAATGCAACTATTACAATCGATACCGTGGTATAAGAGAGCAAGAAGAAGAATTTTCTACATCCTTTAATCACCGAGACGGCGAAATTTTTAGTTGACGGATTGAAATTATATTTTTTATTTATTTTATTTTTTTATAATTTTTAAAAGACCACTGTCGGATCACTTAATTTTATAATTGATAGCGCACGCGTATATTAAATACTATATTACAGCCATAGGGAGAAGTCATTACACCCTGGAAAACTCGGTGTAATTGCATTATCATCCTAGGGAACACGGAAATTTGGACTATTCCTTTCCTCGAGCCAATATCACAAGGTACAAGATCGCACGAATGACATTCTGCTCTCTGAAGTCTAAAAGCTCCTTCATAATGGAAGTGTTTTTGGTTACTAGGAAAAAGATCCATTCAACTTTAATAGCTCACAAAATACATTATAAAATTCAAATGTAAGATATTTTTACTTTAGTAAACGGTTTTTCGTGACATCATTTAGTGGAAGTACAAAAATTTGTTCAGAAGGTAGAACAATCCAGAAACTCACTAATCTGCTGAGCAGTCCTCTAGGATTTGGAGAATCTTGGCATCCTGTAGAAATTCCTTGGCCAAGAGAGGCTATCATCGGTATTTTTTTTATCTTGGCAAAGCTCTACTTACTAATATACCGTGAGAACCATTGTTTTTTTTTAAGGCTTGACGAAAATATTCTCCATTTAAAGTTGAGAAGTTCTATAACTTCTACATGTTTTATTTGTAGGAGTTCTAAATTCTATACAAACAATGGCAAAAAATTCATATATACAATTTTACAAATCTTATTTTATTTAATTTTTTTCTCCCTATGTGATGTCACTGCTGTTTTCACACATCTTTTCAATCAAGCTATTGCTCAAAAACACACACACATATATATATATAGGTGAAAACAATGAAGCAGCCTTTCGGCGATGCACAAAATGTGTAGAAGATAGACAGGAGACGAACAGGAACACACAGAAAGAACGGCACAGTTAAAACTTACGCAATATTTCGAGCATTTCAGCTCGTCTTCAAACTTGAAGGTAGACCTTCTGAGAAGGTAGACCTTCTTGAGTCTACCTGAGAAGAGCTGAAATGCTCGGAATATTGCGTAAGTTTTAACTGTGCCGTTCTTTCTGTGTGTTTCTGTCCATATCCTGTCTATCTTCTACACATTTTGTGCATCGCCGAAAGGCTACTTCATTGTTTTCACCTATATATATATATATATATACATATATGTAACGTAGAGCTGGAAAAAATCTGTAATTGATTACAGGAAAATAAGAACAAGGATAGGAACAGGTAATGAATAAAGGAAAATGCACTTTTCCACAAAAATATCTAATGCCTATAACGCGCGTTTCGGCTTGCTAAGCCATCTCCAGGTGCAGGTCAAACATGTTGGAAACATTTGTGTAAACAATTAATCTTTTACCTGACGATGGCTTAGCAAGCCGAAACGCGCGTTATAGGCATTCGATATTTTTGTGAAAAAGTGCATTTTCTTTTATTCATTATGTATTCCTTCCACTTACGTGCAGCCTTCAACTGTTAATCTTAGGAACAGGTAAAAGATAAGCACATGAACTTTGAGGACTGAAAAATTCCAATGGCGAACAGATAAAATAGTCCAATCTGGGATCCATGACTATCCACTTGCCGATCGAATGTTCCACCTTTAGATTGTTTATTTAATTTAAACGTCTGGTATTGGTGCGGTTGTGGAAAAACGATTTTGCCTCATGACCCAAGCTCATTACATTACACTATTGCACTTTTACTCTCGCTATTTGAAAATATAAGACACAAAAATATATCACTGTGCGTTTTAAAGCGGCGCATAAGCATAAGATAAGTTGGGTGTAGTTGTAGAAACTCGCGCTTGCCTTTGTTTGAGTATAATAGAATTCCTCCTTTACCCTGTTGTTGGCGGAGCTCTTTGGTGCTCGAACATGAATTTCCTCTTTCAATATTAGCAAACTACGTACGCGCCTACCGGCAACGTAGGCCGTTTTTTTTTCAACCCCCTTCGCTTCTGTTCCAAACCCAACTCTCTCTTCTTTCCAAAGCTTTTTTTTTCATTGTTTTTAATTTTGGTCGCTTCGCCTCTCTGCGTGAGCTTAGTGCACCCTCCAACGTAATTGGTCGGAAGGAATAGCGAATAGCTTCGGTAAATCCTTCAGTACTCGTGGATCTTAGTGCGCGTAATTAAAACGGGAGAATGGAAAAAGACTTTGTAAGAAGACGCTTCCGTGTTCCTTATATTATGGGTTAGAGGTTTTTTTACTCTTTCTTTTTTAAAGATATTATACTCCGTAATTAATAAAATATTTAATGATCTTATTCGGGCAATACTCAAGGTGTTTATAATAGGAAATTCTTCCATTCTCTGTTTAGAAGGTGAAGCCGTGCACGACTGTTGCTAATCAATATTGTGCTTAATATTTTATGAATATTGTATACATTTCGACGTAACAGTCGTTAACATTTTGGAAATGATAATTGAAAAGATTACTTACAAAAATTTATTAATGTTTTTAATCTCCGTAATGACTTTGAAAATAATTTTATGTAGAATACTTAAAAATGATTAAGCGTGATGATAAATATTTGAAAAATAATTGTAGACACTTGATTAATTGCAGTCACTTTTTATGATCTAATTTGATTCTAATATTTTTTTTAATGAATTAAATTATTTAAAACAGGATTACGCAATTTTTCAAGAGAAGTCGGATTGAAATGATACATTGGAAAGAAGTTGTCGAACCGAGCGAGGAGAGTTGAAATCCGGCTTGACGTAAAAATCTGCTCCAACATCTGTTCAACTTGCACGGGTGGATGGTGGATCTATCGCAATGATAGTCCCGTAACATGCCTTGAACGACAGCTGGATTGGTCTCAAGTAAGTCAAGTTCACTAAAACTTAATTTTATAATCATTAAAATCGCCCATGAAAAACGAACACGGATGTCAATTATGTAACAAATCGTTGGTTTTTATGTTAGCGGTTATTCCGTTCCTTTAGAACGAATGAGAAACTTTTCCTTCAGTACTGACAAAATTTATTCTCAATAGTGGTATTTGTGTTCAGAGGGTACGTCGACGACCACAGCCGTTTAGAAATTCTTCAATTCATGGAAAAAAACGCCCATATTTAATACACACAACGCCCGTTCCCTTATAGGAGGGACCCAAATCCGCGACCTTTGGGTTAGCCGGCGAATTCTCCCCCAGGCTATCTCGGCCGGCATCTGTCCACACTAATTCTTAAAATCCAATGGCTATGCCATATCATCAATATTTCAATCTCTCATTTCATCTACTACACCTCTCCATTACATAACCTTAACCGTTACTTTCACTTTACTGTCAATTCTCCTTCTTCCTTCTACTTTTATCGACTCACATCTTTTCTTATTTTTCCGATTTCACATGGAGATAGGTAGAAGACGAAACTAGTCTTAATATCGCCCATAAGTAAAGATAATCTGCCTTTGAAATTATCTGTTCCTTTGTTTTTTCTCGCGAGACCTTACCTTCCATTTTACCATATAGTATTAATATCAATAATTACGTTAAATATTCAATATAAATATTTATACAATGACGCTTCGTTACCATATACTATTCCCTTGTGCCTAAGGGTGTTCATGAATTTTCCTTTTAGTTAATATTTCAAAGTATAGTGTTTACAATTATTATTGTTTATTTTTCTCTCACTTTGTAATCATTAGCAACTATATCTAGCACCATTCCTGGAAACACAGGCCATTTTTCGTTAGTATAATCGTCACTCCTTCTATACCACCAGTGCCAAACTATGGGTGAAAGTTTTAGCGTACTGCTTAGGGAACATTAAATATTACAATATTCATTCTTATATTTTTACTAATGTACTCCAAAAGAAAACCAACCCATTTCAGTGCACACGAAATATATTCGATACAGTAGGATCCTGGGAAAGCCTTCGACGTCCTCCGCAATGATCCTACTCCATAATGAAGAACATCAGTGAGAAAGTTTTTTTTTCCAGATCATATCCACGGTTTTACTTAGTCATGGTGTAGTTTTGTAAGACGAATTCGTTGGTTTGGTTTTGTTTCAGAAAATCTAAATAAGAGTGTGCGTTATTGTAACCGGAAACCCGCAAGAGCATTAATAAGAATCATTAAAGTGGTGGGCTGACCAAAATACTAATTAGGCCAACAGGAGATGAGAACGTGCCCGCGGTACCGTTGCAGTGCACAATATTAAAGTTTCATTAAGGATCCACAACCCAGTTTGCGTCAGTGTCTTTGAGGAGACTTTCTCAAGGGTAGAGAGTGGACGAAACAAGTGAAATTATTGAATCAGTTATTGATTTCAGGACTATGATTATACGGGGCGTGGCTAATAAGGGCACCTGCTGATAAACCTTCAGTGGCTTAGCGAGACCCTTATTGCTTTTATGTGTTGAACTCATTAATTTCTTTGTGTTTAGTATTTCAACTTCTGTAGTCTGATTCATGGAGAAATGAAATTGCAACCTTCCACTGAATAAGATCCCACCCCCCCTCTTGTTTCCCATAACCTCCCCCCCCCGTCTTGCCTACCCCTCCCCCTTCCCTCTGCCCTCACGTATATATGTGTATTTAAGGAGACCCCGGCCAGTATTATGTATCTGAGTATGGTGCAGTGACTGGGTCAAAATAAATTTTATTCATTGGAAAGTTCCAATTTCATTTCGCCATGAATCTTTCGTTATTCCACAAGATCACGCCTGAATCTTCATCACTTATTCAGTAGTCTGTATTAAATTGTATTCTATTGTTTAGAATTAATGAATTATTGATAGTGTAAATTATTGCATTATTATTGTAGTATTATTGTAGTATTATTATTGTAGTATTATTATTGTAGTATTATTATTGTATTATCATTGTATTATTATTGTAATATCATTGTATTATTATTGTATTATCATTGTATTACTATTATATTATTATTGAATTAGTATTGCATTCAAAAATAGTATTTTTAAAATTTAATCCGCGAGTCACGTGTATTACACGGCTCTGGACAGCGGATGGTGATCGGGGATTCGAATGGTGGGTGGGGAATCAGGGAATCTATGTAATTCATTTCGGTTCCTGGTCTTCTAATTCCATTTTGACAAAGTGTTCGGGCAGGAAAATATAAGGTCTGGGATCAGAAATGAAAATAAGAGACCCCTCCCTCACTTAAATTGTGTTCTAGATTCGAGGATGGCAACGCTTAACCAGGATACTAGTAAAAATATTCGCAATCCGAGCACGATCCACGAATGGGGCGGACTTAATTAATTAAAGGTGGAAGTACTTCATTAGAGTAGTATTAAAAAAAAGAGGAGGAGATAAATTGGAGCTGGTGTGTTAAATTCCACATCTTTGAGCAGTAAATGGGGTAATGGATATTCAGATGGGGACGTTTTTCCGTGTTCTCTTTGGCCACCTGAAATAGACTGTTAAATTGCCTTAAAATTACCATGACAAAATAAAAAACTGAAATGTCAACCCGTCTATTTTCAGAGGTGATTGGGAGCCGTCTTTATGATTGGAAGTCGTTCTTGTCTCTCCATGTGAAAGCTTTTTGTGTTTCCCTTCGTCGCTTGAGTCCTCTTTTAACTAACGATTTCCACAAGGAACGTTACGGGAGAGTTTGAAAGTGACTGCTTTGAGGTCGGCATCCATCTTTTTATTTTTTATTCAGCACCTCATGGTGGGGGGTGAACGAAAAAATATTCATTGATAAGTTAATTAACACATCTCTCCCTCCCTCGCTCCCTCTCATTCGCAGTTTTTTTGCATCACCTTGAGTGACACTTTGACGACTTTGGCGCGGTTTCTTTCTTCTCTGAGCTAAAGTTGATTCGCACTCTCGCAAAAACCATTGCCTCTATCCCTAAAAAAATTATGGAATAATGGCCGTTTGATTGGTTTAAATATATCCAACAGCGGATTTCTATTAATTATATTGTTCACTTTCCCTAAGGGATCTGAATGTCTTATTCCAAATTAAGAGCAAGGTTCTGTTCCGAGGAGATGGTATTTTTAAGGCACACAACACCAAATGGTAGTGTAATCAAATTAAAATTTATATACATTTACTACACGATGAAATAACTAGGTAAAATAATATTTTATTTATTTATTTTTCAATCGCCCACAAACAGCACTGGCAGGCCAATTACAGTGAGCACTATAACATTTTTAATAACAAGGACGAAACACACACATCCATGCCCTAGGTGGAAGATTTAAAAAACCCACGCAGTCGGGGGATTCGAACCCGCGACCTCCGGGTCTGGCAGACGAGGACGTTACCCCGCCGCCACCGAGGCCGGCCAAATATTGGAGTAAACATAATATCACGACCAGAATGCGTTTTATATTGTACTGCGCCTGTTATTTTTTTGGCAGGGATTTACTTGACTCCCTTAACGACGATAGTTATGTCGAAATAACGGCGTGCTAAGGGAACTCGAAGATTTCTCTCCCATCATCAACCCCATTGCCATACCTTCTAAATTGCCCTACCTAAACTTCTCATCTTTTTTTTTCGAATTTTGGTTTCAAGATGTGTGATAAGTTATTTAGACTGCTTCCATGCGCTTCACATACCCTTAACGTAATTTGTTTGCGCGCAATTCTGATAAAAGGTGACGTTTTTAATACACTGTGGCGTTCCGAATGGCCCGCCACGTCCTCGGAGGCGACATGCGCTGCGGCGGGTGGAAGCGGAAAGTAAATAAAACAACTGCCAGCCGAAAACCATACGATAGGATAAAAGGATGTAGCCCTTGGGAGAGAGAGGCTCACATTTTTGCTTTGATATATCCGTGACTGTGAAACGTGAATAAGAGACGTTAAAACGTGACTTCCGACTCCTGATAATTTATCACCTGTCCATCGAAGCCCTGTGCGATCGCCTGACCCCTCGGCCCACCTGGCCATCGGGGAAACGTTATAATACATAGTACTAATTTTTTTTACATCTTCGAGTCCTTCGCATTTAAATAGACGTAAGGAATGGTGCTTAACGGCATCTTCTTCGTAAAGGTCTTGCTTGAATTTTAATGTACTTACATATGGAGACCTAATGAATTCACGAAGTGATCTATGGTCAGATTAATACGAAATGGGTTATTTTTATTGCCAGTGGTGCCTGAATATTAAACAAACAAATATTTAGGGAAAATCATTCTTAATGTCACACAGTGTTTTCGGCCTAAACTCCAGCTTTGTAATTCTCGTCCGGTGTTAAGTATATATTTCCACTGCGCAGTAACGAACTCATCGTGAAGAACGAGATTGATCTGTGTTATTTTATCTAAATATTTGATCCATACACATAAATATTTACTTTATGTTTTGTAACTCCTTAAACGCCCAACAAGTTACGCGCAGCAATTCCAGGAATACGCTTTAACCACGATAATCGTCACCATCAATTTGTATTTGACCCTAAAATAAATAAGCTTCTTTATTCCACTACTAACGCAGGATTATCCTGAGGCTGAAAATGCATTTTTCGTCATTAGATCTGCAAATTTTTGAAAATCCTGGAAAAATCCCTCGCGATAATTAAGGGTATTAAAAAAAATTCCATTTTTCTAAAATCGGAGGAGTTATTTTTTTTTTGAATTTTTAATTTGGTGCATTTTGGATTTAAACTGGTTTTCGATGCCACGGATCGAAAGCGGAGTAACTTTAAAAAAAATCGAAAGAGCACTAAACTTTTCTTCCGATTAAAAATAACCATCGAAAAATTCCCCATTCCCTTACTGTATTTCTCGTGGAGAATTCGTTGTCGAAGTTTGTCTTTTCTGACGACAGAGTCCTATTTTAACCTGAATTCTCTTCCTACGAGCATTTCAAATGAACGAATGTGTAATATGTGTATGTATATTGAGATCAGACGGGATTAAACCCCGTGTCCCAACAATAGTCCATCCGCAATTCCACCTCGTCGGTACATCGTATTTAAGCGTGTCTGTGTGTTCATCTCGATCCCCTTAGTCCGCGGGGGATGATATTGGCACCGCTCACATAGTTTCTATATATATATATATATATATATATACATCAATCAACACGGAGATCGACTGACCTCACCGAGTGGACTTGTTTACACGCGACTTCCATGGCGTAAACATCGGCTTCGACTTTCTAGTGAATTTCCGGTGGGGACGTTGAAATATTTTTCATGGAATAAAAATCCAAAAGCGTCATTATATCAGGTTGACCTGTGTAAAATAGCAATGAAAATCCAAAACTTAGTATAAAAATGAATATTCAAAGAGCGATGAACATATATATATATATTTAAAATCCTTCTACGTGGATGCGAGGGGGCCAGGGGGTCTCGTTAGAGAGGGATTCTGCGCGTCCGTCTCAATCGCGCGAATCTACGTGGGTTTGATTTCTGCCATTTTCTTCCTTCGTTTATCCTCTGACCTTCGTGCACGTGCAATTAATGGAATGGGCGAGATAGCAACGGATATCCCACGATTCCTGAATTACTCTTTAGTGTATATATCGACTGAGATTGCGAGTGAATTTCACAGATGATGAATCTTAAATTGAATGGGATGTGTTGCCGGCTCGCCGCAACCTTGAACCCTATGCCGCTGATTAAAAGTTAGATGATAAAAGGTGAACATCCTCTTGTCAGAACTTTACTGTTGTTACTACAATTTTCCCAACGGTGAATGCAAACGGCCTTGGGTGTACTTCACACGTTGTGAAGTTTCTAGATTGTGTTTCACGTGTAACGTCAGGTTTAATTTTATCAATATGCTCATCGGGTGTAAACAAAAAAAAACACGCAGCACGCTTCCAAATTTACGTCTTTATTCACTCGTGTCTCACTTCACACTCCCTCCACGCTCCGCACTCGACAGTCCGAGTTATTCCCTTCCAACAAACCCCCCAGCTCTTCCCCTTATACACAAACACCAATCAATTACTGTCCAACAATCAAGTATCCAAAATGCCACTCCACATTAACAACAATGAAATAATTGGCCAGCACCCAACATCACGACAATAGGCCAGACGTTACACACGG
>WURS02457183.1:0-13813 GCA_011762765.2 Rhinocypha anisoptera | reverse complement strand
TTAACAATTACGATTCCATAAATAAGAGGAGGGTCGAGAGATTGGCCGTCCTGCTAAGGGCAACACAGACAAATGGGTTTTTCCTGCATTGTCTACAAGTCTAGCTCGTAGTTCCATATTTTCTTTTATTCCGATTGATCGGCTATAAGGACGAAATAGCACCAGGAAATGACAGACTGGAGCATAGATTCCAAGATAAGCTATTCGGTCATTCCCCAGGAAAGTCTGTGGCATAAAACCACAAAGTCTTCTATCGTTAAATCACCACAAAGTCTCTCGTAAAGCCTTCCCTACAATGTAGATTCGCGAGACGTGACAATGTAATGCGTGTTCCAATCCTGCGATGCATGCAACCCGAACACCAACCACGGGAAAATCTACTCGCTATATCGATAGCGCAGATATAAACGCTCGTATTAACCGGCGGAATTCCCTATGTTTTAACACGTGGACCAACCAAAGCCAAACGATCGCTCGCTATAGCGATACTCTCGTTATAAACCATACTCGCTATAGCGGACTTCTACTGTATCTAAATAGCGTGAGAAAAGTTTGTATTCAAACCTATGTCAATCACAAGATGAGATGAATCTTCGATTTTCCAAAGGGATTGCAAAGTGACAAACCTGAAGCTGTGGCAGAATTTTATCAAGGAACTTTTGCTCCTATGTTTCATTTTGTGAATGAATGGTCCGACTTGGTGGGTATAACTCTCGCCGGCTAACCTAAAAGTTCGTGGGCTTGAATGCCGACCCATGCGCGAGGGTGTTGTGCGTTCGTCCAATTGGCCCTTCTATTTGAGAGTGACCCGAATGACAATAAGACGTCACCCCATCCATGAGACAAAAATTATATTAATTTAGATGCAATAATAATAACATAATATGTGAATTATTCCTCCTTATCTCCTTCCCAATCTCCCGTTTTTTCAATACCCATCCTTCTTTCCTTAGCTCATCCCATCCACTCACTCTCCACCTCTCCATGACCACACTATATGAACATATATATATATATTAAATTTTACCACATTTCTTACCTGATGATAATGAAACCCGGATAGTAATAAAAACTATTTTGGGGAAAATTGTATGTCTTTATATTCATAATTTAATTAATTTCTAAAAAAATAATTAGGTCATGAGAAAAAGAAGAGAAACGAATCCAAATTGGGATAAAGAAAGAGAACAGATTCAAAGTGAAATGTCTGACCTTTGCGGATGATCTCGCAATTCTCACGGACAACAGAGAAGAGCCCAAACACGCCATAGAAATATTAGAACAAAATCGCACGAAAGACTGACCTGCAAATTTAGTTCGAAAAAAAGTGACACATAAATAGATTACTATTAGACAAACTCCCTACAGAATCAATTTACGGGAAAATAACACAAGTTTCCGGAAACTTGAAGTACCAGGGGGAAATCATGCGACCGTCCGAGATTAACCTGGAGGCCAATCAGGAAAAAATCAGAAAACTACAAAAAGTAAGCAAGCTTACATAGAACCATTAGAAAAAGAGATCCAAACCCGCCAACGCTAATTTACGACGCTAAATTACTGTTGAACTGCAATATTGTCAAAACGTCACTAAAACGATAAACAAAAAATAAATAAATAGGAAAACAGGAATGGAAAGTCCAAATTTTCGAAAGAAGGGGTCTGGATGAAGACCAGCACCAGAATACCAGCAACAGATAAGATCTAAGATATGTTTAGGAAAAAAAAATGGAATTTTTAAGGACACATTCGTAGGGCGAATGAAAACAGATCCTCGATGCGGATACTCGAAGTAATCAACTCAGGCAAGAGAAAAACAAAGTAAAGAGAAAACGGTCGAAGAAGGCCTCAGACAATCAGACAATGCGACAGACGATATAGAAGATCGAAAAAAAATCAGGGCAGCATAAAAACACGAATATGAATGAGAAATTCAAGTTCAGACGCCGTATTTAAGGGGGCG
The DNA here is from genome assembly GCA_011762765.2 of Rhinocypha anisoptera. Lineage (NCBI taxonomy): Eukaryota > Metazoa > Arthropoda > Insecta > Odonata > Chlorocyphidae > Rhinocypha > Rhinocypha anisoptera. Next base: position 11,850 of record WURS02457183.1, on the reverse strand, counting down.
TGGTCGAAAATAACAATAATAATAATTACATGAATGACTATGGGAGTGGCGCAATTCAGGGTTACACATCAGGTTCAGGAGATTTATATATTAGATTATCCTTATAGGTTTAAAAAAAAGCATTGAAAGAGTGTCATATCCATTTCTTCCTCGGTGACTGATTCCAATTTGGAATGCAGCCCATGCAGTTGGCTTTGGGGAAATATATACTATTCAGGGGTAAGGAGGAAAAAGAAACCTCTTTCTTGCGTTTGATGGGCGGGAAGCGGCGGCACCCATCCGGGTGAGTTTTCTCGCTCAGCTTTCTGAGTGCACGGTGTGTGAAGAACCCGTTCGTCCAAGGACGCCCGAACCCCCCCCCCCCCCTATTCCCCTCCGAACACCTCCCACGCCCTTGGCCCACTCTTGAGGGCACTCTGGAGGACTTTAAGGAAATGCGATGCGAGGGGTTATTTGCCGTTATCCGACGGGAAACAAATTGCAGCACCCGAGACTGTCTCCATTACGATTTCTCCCTTTGCCGAATGACGCCGCGTGCGGTGGATATGCAAAGAATTTCTGTTGTTCCCGGAGTGGGTCCCGAAGTTGTTCCCAAATTTTGGTACATCGTCAGAATCTTTTATGAGGTCACTAATGCAGTCATCTATCTGCACTATCCATCTTGTACTCACAGTCTATATGGAGTATGAATATGTTCTAGACGGTTGTAGGCGTATGTGGAAAGTTATGTCCGCAGGAGTAATAAATATTTTTTAATAAGTTGTTTAGGAGATGAAAAATATAAATAAAATATTTTAATTACCCTAAAAGTGTTTGGAGAATAATAAAAAATGACGTTGACAAATTTATATTAATAGACATTACGTATATTTAAATGTGTAAAACAACAAATTCCACGAAGAAGCTCTGGCATTTTTCGCATATACGTACCAGGTGGTAGGGGCACTAAAAGAGATATTAACTAGTAAGTGAGACTTAAAAAAACTAAGCCCTCGCGAGCAACTACCAAATAAGAACATTATGTATTTATCCACAGATATTTTATTCCCGAGCACTTGAAATATATATTTTTGTAAGCTTTTCCTAGTTTTAACATGGAGTCGCTTTGTTAAACGGTTGGCATGCCCTTGCTGACGCCAAACGTAGTAGTAGTTGTAATTTTAAATAAACTTCACTGAGGAGGCCGTCACTTGGTGGAATTCAGTAATGACACAAAATATAGGTGTTAAATTGATGTATTTCCACAGAAAATTATAAAAATGACCGGTTCAGACGATAATCGTCATCTGGTGATGGCGACTGTTATCATCGAAACAGGTCGTGTTTATAATTTTCTGTGGAAATTAGAGATGGGAGATTTCAAGGAATGAATCAGTTCGAATCGTATTTCGAGAATCGATTCGCTTGAAAAATATGATCCTGTAAATCGATTAAAATCGCATCATGTGCATCGATTCCAATCGGAATCGTAACTGAATCGAAATTTTGACTGAATGGGTATAGTAATTGAATCGGAAATGGGACTGAATCGAATCGGAAAGGAAACGTATCGAATCAAAATCGGATCAAAATAATCGATTCAAAATAATCGGGAGACGTATTAATATAATCGACGTTCGAGTGAATCGAATCGGAATCGCCCATCTCTAGTGGAAATACATCAAACTTAACACCTATATTTGGTGTCAGTAGTATTTTTGTTTATAGGGTGTATCTACGACCATGATCATTTAGCACCTCTTCATCTCATTGGAAAAAAACCCTATTGGACAAACACAAAACCCATGCCCTGGAAAGGACTCGATCTTTGGATTAGCCGGCGTGAACGCTACTTCCAGGTTAACCCGGTTGGCACCCCAATCATTCAGGAAAATTAGTTTTTAGGCAAACACAACATCCAAGCACTGAGCGGAACTCGAACCCGAAACCTCTGAGTTGGCAGAGGATGACCGATGACGTTCACTTTCCTGCACCGAGGCCGGTAACTCTTTAAATAAAATATCCGTAGAAAAATAAATATTATTCCAGGTTTTCAATTTCCTGCCCGTCGCATGGACACATTCCTCGTAGTCGACCTCCAGCAACCGCCTTAATGTCACCTAGCTTAAAATGAAATTTGTACAAGGGTGAATCACATATCCAATCCAAGAGAGTACAACATGTTGACATGCGTTATTTTGGAATGTAGTATTAATCTGGAGTAATCCTGGTCCAGTGGCCTTCTCACGCCAAAAGGAAATAAAAATCTGTTAATATTCCTAATACTCAGAACCTAGATTATATTGAGCCTGCTGTGTTAGCCGTGGGGGTGCCATGCTAGCCGGATAAGTGTGGGTGTTGTGTTCGTCTAAATGTTTTTTCTATTCGAGCACGTGGCAATTGATTTTCTATTAATTGACGCACCATATAAAAATTATTAACAAAAAAACCAATCCTAAATCATAAAAGATCATAATCATAAAAGGTTGGTTTGTCAGGAAAGGATAGGGCACACCTAGTACTAATCCCAACGACGTGTGGAAATTCACACATCGGGGTAATATAAGGGGGAAGGAGCAGTTCCTTTCCCTGTGCCACTTGTGGTTTCCTGGAAGATATGGTACCCAGAAAATTACTTAACTTGTATTTAGCTAGTAGTTGTCCATAGACTTGAAACCGGGAATTGAAACTGGGTTCCCATCTTTAGGTAACCAATCTCTCTACCCACTCGGCTACCAAGGCATTGCAACTTAAAGACTGTCGTAAAATTTCATTAAAGACATATTCAGCACCACTGAAAACAACAAAAGTTTTATTTTTCACCAATTGGCTCCTTTAAAAAATGAATGAATTCATATCAATGATTAGAATTTCCTAGGAAAATGTGGTCAACACAGAAATAGTAGTGGCTGTACCTGTCCGGTCATTGAGAGGGTGTATGAGTTTAAATATTTGGGAGTTTTTCTGGATAGTAAGCTACAGTGGGACAATCACACAGATAGTGTAACCAAATATACCCACGGTATACACTATGTAAATTTTCCTTTTCACGGAATAAATGTCCACTTCCATTTTTAAAAAACCATTTATTATGCGCTTGTCCAGTCAAAGTTGTCTTACGGTATAAAATGCTGGGGTGGTACTTGTAAGAGTACTTTAAAGAACGCAATGATTCTGCAGAAAAAATCATCAGAGTCATTGCTCTTAAGTCTCGATTAGAGCATTAAAATCCATTATTTGATGCCCTCAGGTTGCTACCCCCAGAGAAATTTGTTTGTTTTCATGGTATTGAGAATATTCTATGTTAGGAGTGGCAATATGCCAAATGTCTCAGGTGAAAATGTAAATATAATCTTCGAAATTCTCACAATTTCCTAATACCTAAACCAAGGATAACCCAATACAAAAGATCTTTTTTGAATATGGGCCCAAAAATATTCATTTATTTACCCGAAAAAAATACAAAAGGGTAAGACCTTCAGAGGGTTTTTGAAAATGGTCAAGGAATGGCTATATACTCAGGAAAATATGGAATTTTCTAAAAAATATGCATCCTTAATTATCCGTCTAAGATTCTTTATAATGTTTCTGCATTAGGTTAAAAAAATGTTATAGATGGCAATGTTATCTTTTTTTGTTATTATGGTGGCTCAATTCAGGTCAATCACCTTGGAGATCACCTAAACTTTCAAATTTATTTCTTTGTGTGTGTATTATAAAAATGAATATATTTCAATTTGGAAGTAATATATTATTATTTAAAAAACTCAATGCGATAACAATGAGAATGATTTTTCCAAAGTCTTACCGGTTCATAGTGGCTAATAAAATCGATATCTCATCCCGAAAGTTGTTGCTGCGTAATAGCGAACAGCTATCAAGTTTCCCACGCATCCCCCAAAAGGCGCTCGCCATTAAGACATGATCTCAGTTATGCAAAACATCACTTTTCAGTAATCTGAGCCCTCATCAACCACAAAACCGGTAATATCATCCTTCATAATTAAAAATAGGACGTCTTTTCACGGTATCAGGTCCGGGATGTGGTATGGAATTACATCTTCAGGTGAGAGGAGTTCAAAATTTTTCCTCGTGAAATCTACCTTGCCTTTCCTTGTGTGCTCATCTGCAAGTTGTGCCAATTTGAGACGGCGGAATACCACGCAACTTAAGTTAACAAAAAATGAGGGTTCGGTATTAATTTCCCTCGAGCGGGCTCGGCATCCAATGGTATTTAAAAAGAAAAAATATATATATATACACGCTACACAAACGAGTGGGAGGCTGTTGAAGGAGTTCTGCTTCCTGGTGGGAAATAACCGAGTTAATGAGCGCGTCGGAAACTGTGTCACATCCCCTTCCTAACTCAATATTTTGGAAGAGGTATGGAGCTGGAAAAAATTAAGCGGGGCATGCGTAAATACTACTGTAGGAAGTCGGAGGTGACTTAAGGAAGCAAAAAAAAAAATAAGACACCCCAATAACGGTAGGAGGAAAACTAGAAGAGAGCATTTCTATGAATAAAATGGATTCGATCGATGGGAGACGAAATTGTGCTCGCGTCGTTGGCACATTTGAATTTTATTTCACGTGGTAAATTATCGTTTTCTTATGAACCCGTAATATAAAGAATTTGTACTTAAATTTACAGAAGTATTCATTTCATAGGCGAAATTAATAGTATGTATTTTTAACATGTATTTTAAACAGCAAGAATAAATTCTGAAAAATTATATCTTTGTTTTATGCAAGTATTTGGATGTGCAAAAAATCTTAAAAGAAACCAAAGGCACAAGTAGAAAATGAGAGATATCAGTTTTAAGCGCTGATCATAAGTACGAGAACGGAGATTGCCTAATCGAATATCAGCAAGTAGAGCATCAGTATATATGATCACGAAGTAGTATTTTTGTTTATAGTTTAGTTATAACGTTTTCTTTTGTAGTTTAGTTGTAGTGTAGAGTTTTGTTTATAGTTTAATTATAGTGTTTCGACAGCTACGGTGATTTCAATTGGTAGAAAAAAACTTATTGGAGAAAACACAACACCCACACCCTGGGCGAGACTCGAACCAGCGACCTTTGGGTTAGCCGGATAGCGCTGTACTCACCAGGCTGACCTGGTAGTCGTTTAGGTTTCCATATCTAACATACCTAAGTATCAGTTTTTTTATGACAATGTACCATTATTAAAACATTTACAAGAATACCCGTCATAAATAAAGTTTTTTTCAGGCGTATATGGTCTAAATTATGTGTTTGTTATTATAATTATCATAAAAGTTAGGATAGAGAGTCCATATCCTTTTCCTGTCCCACAGATATTTTCTATAGAGATCTCATTCTTATATATAATAACTCCAAATAAACTTTAGCTGGCTACATAGGAAGAAATGACTGCCCCTGCTATTTCTATTTATTTCCAAGAACGAAAAGGAACCTTATAGGAACGCGTTTTCTAGGAAAAGAGGAGGCGGAACAGTTTTTTTTGTTGATAGAAAGCAGCATAAGATCATAGGACTATAAAAACTGTTTCAACCAAGTGAAAAAGCATGTGGAAATGTGCATAAGATCATCATTTTGTCGTTGATTTAAGTTTGAAAATGGTCCGGAAAAAAACTCGATTTTGTAAAATAATACTATATTAATTTATAGGCACGTCCATGTGATAATCCTGACTGATTTTTTATAACAGATTTCCCATAGAATTTAAGATACTCCCCAAAGTATTCCTATTTACTTCATTTAACTCCACTGTTTTCTCTGGTAATGTGAGTTATAATAATTTAAGGGAACTTCTGGGAAAAACTAACATGTGAAACAAAAATTCTCTTAAATTTCGGGAAGAAGTCAAGGGATTCACGTGAAATATATATAAAAGAAAATATTTAAAAAATCATCCCCATTTACATCGGATGATTAACAATCAAATCATAATGAACCGTATCCTTTAAGAAACTTTTATTGTTATTTTTCCAACCAAGAGGAAAACAGCTATATGTTCTCTAGACACATAGATTGTTCTAGTCAGCGAAGGAAGAAGACTTAACGACCAAGGCCGCAGAAGGTGGTTTCAAAGGAACGTGGCTCTTACCTCGGTGACCTTTTTCTTCCCCTCGCCCACATGGACTTCCCAGCGAAGAGACGACACCTCCATCACCCCCCCCCCCCCCCCCCCCAAACCCACCACCCCCCCCCCCCCCCCCCCCCACCCCCCCCCCCCCCCCAACCCCCCCCCCCCCCCCCCCCCCCCCAAAGATACACGCCCGCACACCAGGCCCCCCGCCACTTGCCAACACCACAACTACTCACCTTCGCCTCCCCTCCCACTCTGCCGCCGGTAACGAGCAAACGATGCGTAGCCGGAGGTCGAGGGAGGGGAAAGAAGAAGGCGAATGGGAAGGAGAAAATGGTGACAATTGTTCCGCCGCATTAAGTTACAATGGATGCCTGCCTATATTGAATGGGGAAAGGATTGGAATGCTTTATATATATTTTTTTTATTTAAGGAAATAAATTTTTCAGTACTAGCAATAGCTTAGAGAATGATTAATTTTATTTTTGAAAAATAATGTTTTTCAGAAGTAGATTATGCAGACGGCTAAAATTGATATATGTATGTATATATACATATATATATACATATATTTATGTTTTTATATATTTATGTACACACCATTCAAATGATAGTAATTATGAAAGAGATTGGAACATATAAAAGGACGAACACAAATTCGTTGCATTGTGTTCGTCCTTTTATATGTCACTATCCCTTTCCTAATTTACTATCATTTGAATGTTGTTTTTCCACCATTTGGCGGTTGTTTCTGTATGAATGGTGTGTGTGTATATATATATAACTACACTTTCACAAGATATACATAGAACGCAGTTTGTTCACAACTGTGAATAAATATTGGCGAGAGACGGACACGAAAATAAAAAATGACACGAAATTAAAAAAAAACAAGTGAGTTTCTTTATATTGTGTCCCTGTTTTTGTGTTTATCTCACACCAATGTATATATATACATATATATATATATGTATGTATATATATATATATGCATATATATCTACATCCTTTATTTTCCATAATTTATTATTAAATGGCTTTCACCAGATGATGACGGTAATCCGTCGAAATCGGTCGTGTTAAATAATCCTGTGGAAATACAACCAAGAAAAACTAACATTTTTTATTATTGTCATTAAATGGCTTTATATGTGCGAAAGCAAAATTGAAATAGGAACATAAATTAATATGAGGGATGATAATATAAACATCATCAACGTCAACTTAGAAAAGTCATCCGACTGAGTAGTCGGTAAAATTGATTTAACTCTGGAAACTAAAAGGTTATGTCTCACACCCATGTACGCTAAATTGTAAACAATAATTATATATTTTTTAGAGAACAATTGAAAAGAAAAGATTTTAAGAAAAGAATGAACAAACACCATCTAAATGATCGGTTCTGGTGTAGAAAGGGGGATAACCAGGCACCTTAGGATTAATGACAATGGCGATGAATTACTTTTCAATTCTCCTTATATTAAGATAACGAAATTAAGAACACATTCAAGATATGTTTAATTACCATTCAATATATGTTTAATTACCATTCCGACATTAAACAGTAGATGGAGAAAAGGTGAATTATTAAATACATTATTGAAGAAAATCTGTGTTGTATGGAGAAAAAGGAGTTTCATTTGTAACATTTACATGACAATGATGCTCCAGGTAAGAGCAGCTGATGAATAATTCTCCACGGATAGTGTGAATTATCAATTTACGACAGAGCTGTCCATTTTGACCCGCACTTTTCGTCATATGTGCGTAGGAAATGGTAGGAGAACAGGTATTAAGATTTGACAGCAGAAATTAAATAAGGTGGAGATGTATTTAAATTGGTTGTACATAAAAACTACAGACTTTTAGGAGAAAATGCAAGGAGTATTTGATTAATTATTCAATCCTGTAGATGTTGTTTTATTTTTTATAGAAGTTAATTTTTCTTTGTAGATGTAAATTGTGTTTTTTAAATATCTATGTGTTTTTATTAAACGTATAAGGGGTCTTTTTGTATATTATTTTCTTATTAATTGTTGAACATGGGCCTTAGTCATGTTATTGCCACCCGGTTTGTAGCCGACTTGCAATGTGTACCCCTAAATAATTAAATAAATAAGGATGGTGAAGTTTTAGTCCATCAGCCAATGTTTGAAGAAGAGATGTGAGGTATTAGTTTTTATGTGGAGCTAAGGAGGACCCTGGACTCAAATTAATAAGATTTTAAGGAGTCTTTCAAATCATTTTATATTGGCTATTGATTCTTCCTTGGTGCCACTCAGTCAAAGGACTATTTATGCACATGCAGTTGAGTTAATGTTAAGAGCACTGTTACAAGGGAGAAATTAAAAAACGTTAACGACTTCATTTACTTTAGTATTTTAAACTGATACGAGATAATTCACAAGGACAACATGAGTAGGATTTTAAATGCTCTATAAATGATTAAAACGAAGAGGGATCTGATTACTCCGCCTTAACCCTTTTCTGTCTGGTCTTCACGCAATTATCGTTGCTTGTAATGTTTCAACTGCGTGAAAAACATTTTGATAACTACATTACCGTCAAGTGAATCCGTATTATCCCTTCACAGATATTTTTAGAACACTAAATAACTTTATTTACGATTTTTAATTGGTCACAGTGACCCAACATCAGTCTTCTCTCAATACATCGGGCTCGGCAGAAGAGTGGGCGGAAACGCCTAACCCGACCCAGGTAAAATAAAGAATCAATTAATCAATAATGTGTCCATTGTGTCTAGATTCTATATTTCCCGTGCGTGGTGACCTTATTTGAAAATATAATATTATCCTGAATATGGAGTAATATGTCAGTTGAAATAATATTTTCCAAAAAAAATACTTATAAAATCGTTAGATATTCATCATCAGTAATTTTCACTCCTAGGTATTTGTATGGTTAGAGTATCTGACTATGCCCTCATCTTCGGTTAATGATAGTAGCGAGGTAGAATAAGGATGGTGAGAGAGTTAGAGAGAAGTAAAAGTTTTCAGAATCCGTCGAACGATGCGAGATGGGAAGTTTGTGAAGCCGAAGAGGTATATACAGTTGGGAAATTGTCATTTAATAGTCATTTGTAGGCACATCAGAAAGCACCTTATTTCGTTCTTTCTCGATCTTACCATCTTTTAGACGACCCCATCATCATCACTCAAATATATTTTCCGATTCATCCGATGACAGGAACCAACAACAGATGTCTCCGTTTCGTCATATCGGTTCTGGGTCCCGATGGTATTCGCGGGGGAGGATGACCTTGGGTGATGCCATTCGTTCACCCACTGCCGATCAACGATCACACCCACGCGACAAACATTCCCGAATTCTTTCACAAACTCCCACTCGCTCCCTCTCTCCGGACTTCAGAACTTTCAAGGGACCACGTGTTCTTCCCTTCCCACGCGGCGTTTCACCTTCCCATCATTCCGGTGCCACCCCGCTAATGACAGTGGGCCATCGGCATTGCGGCATTTTACTTCCCCGGATTCTCCCTTCATCCCTCCCCCCACTTCCGGGCCATTTCCCTCCCTTTATCATTGGGGATCACCTTACCCCCCACCCCGGACGACCGCAACACCCCCTTCCCCCCCCCCCCCACGCGCATGGACCATCGCCTTCGGTCCTTCCCACGCCATCACTAGAAAATCGTTAGAATGAAACCGAGAGAGGGAAGAAAAAAAAAGAGAACAAGAACAGATAATGGCATCAGCCACCCCGCCGCAAGTGTGTGTACTTCTACGATCGTGTGAGATTCGCTCGAGTCATTTTTAGACTCCACCACGCTATCTATAGAACAGAAATGCATCAGGGATCTATTCCCGGAGGTCGAAAAAAAAACGTGGCGTAAATTATCGCCCGGATACGCATTCACGGGGCTAGAGAGGAGAAGATTGGTTCAAGTTCAGGCGAGCTATCCGTATTTTTATTTGGGACCGTGTGCTCACTGCTCGAGTTTACCACGCACGCCGCTCACCCTGACCGACCTTACCACCTGAGAACGCCCCTACCTTGACTGTCTTTTATGTTTTTTTTTCAGCGAATTGCTCACATGTTAACAAATAATTTCCAAATAACTGACGGACGATGATAACACTAGTCACCTCCTAATCATTACGTCAACCTAAAGTTCCGAAAAATACTGCAATCAAACATGTCGCCAAGGTAGGATCATATTTATTTCTCTTAACGCCGAGTCGGGTGACAAGGGAATGCGATTCCATCAAATCTCCAGGGCATACGCACTTTTAGTCTTCGGGAGTGTCCTTTTCACTTTAAATTTCTTTAGCTACTTGAGGTTTCCTGATATGAATGATCTCACCGCTCATAATTTATTTACGAGAAGATTTACGGACAAATAATAAGATTCTGAAAGCGATGCTGTATGTTTGTTAATCGAACATTAAACCGAGTAGAATTATAACTAGCATATTATGAAGCTGTATGTGCCTACCAAATTCCAGCTCTTTTAGGCTTCGAGAATAACATACAGTTCTGTAAATTATTTTTCATTTTCATTTCGATAACCAAATTTTCTGTACAGGACATTTATCTTCTCACTTTCTCGATTAAGAAGAGTATTCGGATGGTAAATCCGAGTAGCTCAAACCGAGCATTGGACCATTCTCTAATTAAACCTGAGCTGCGTTACTTTCTGCTTACTTAGGTCTTCCAAGAAACCACTGGCAGCACAGGGACAGGAAATTACTCTCCTACAATAATGTGTGTTTTCTCACGCGATGGGTCTTGGTACAAGTTGAGCTACCCAAAGTAGTCTTCAGGTATACTACTGTGGTTTTTCTTATTTATATTCGGGATTTGATCTTGAATGAACACAAAATTGTCTCTGGTTTTTTTTCAAAAGTTAATATTGATCATCGTTAGAAGTACTTTTAAAAAAATGTTTATTATGACCATAAAACCAAGGTCGGTAAAAACTAGATAATTCTATACCAGTATTCAGAAATAATTAGTGGTAATGGATGCTTAAATCCATGTAAGTACGATAGTTTTAAACAATTTTTAAGTTATAAATGGGTCTAAGAGAGTGTCATGACACAAGATAGGGTACTAGAGTATGTTATCATTTCATAGTATTGCGTATCGATTTATGAGCACATTGTAACCCGTCTCCATTAACCCGTCTCCATTCTTCAAACTTGCAAACATCGAGAATGAGCATTTGTGTGAGTACTTTGCTTCGAGTGCTTTTTTTATCTCTTTCAACTATAGAGAAAGTACAGCATATACTCCCTCTGAAATTGATGATGCATTTTAAAGTCAGGTGGACGTTTCTTTGAGTGGCCAATAACAATATTTTTGCATTATCTCCTAGGAAATACAGTACCTCTAACAGCAGAAAGCAAAAAGTTACATAGCTCACATTAAAAAAATTGACATCCAAACACGCAAAAACCTATATAATATGCGAATTTCTATTAATTTTGTAAGTTTTGAAGGAGTTAGTATAAAATATTTTATTAATGTAGGTGGTAAATTAATGTATGATAATTTCATATGGATATGGTATGGTAGTAGCCGACTGTAATGCTAATATGTAATGATATTGACCGTCCTATTTAGACATGAAAAAACTCGGTGAAAACACCAAAATTAATATTAACAACAGACTCGGCGAAAGCCTTTACTACTATATCTCAAGTGTCCTATTCATGAATTCAGTAACAATCGCAACTATAGTTACCTGTAACTTTCAATAAAAATTCTAACTGGAGTTGTAATACAACCCTTAAGGAATTCCGACTTAAGTCAATG